>NDGN011546461.1:669-15543 GCA_002564285.1 Tympanoctomys barrerae | reverse complement strand
AAAAAAAAAAAAAAAAAAAACACACCACACAAGGTACAAAGAAAAGTGAAAGTTTGGACTTCACACTATGGTCTGAAGTCTTGCTTTCTCAGCTTACTTTAGTGTGCAATAATCAGCTGAGTAGGGAAATAAGTTGAAAGGTGTGAGGAAAAAAAATGAAGTAGTTGATCTGGAGAATGAAAGACCAAGAAACTCAACTGCTAGGCACTGCTGGAAATCCACCCGAGGCTTGTGACAATAAACTGCAAACTATTTCTACACTATTTCTTATTGAAGTAATGAGATGTATGTACTTCAGTAACAGTCAGTCAGGTTGGGAGTCCAGGCTGGGAAGATAGACCCACCCAGATTTGAGATTTTTTAAGTAAAAGTCAGAAAGCGTTGAGGATATTCACCAGACAGTTAATACAATGATGACCTATGAATTTAAGATGGAGTACAGAGGTGCAGAGACAGAAGAACATAGTGAGGAAATGCTCTCTCTGGCTGTGGTCTCAGCACTGATTCAGTAGAAAGTCTTGAGCAAGCCTTCTGTAAAGAGTGAAGCTTATACTCAGAGTAGAATGCTTAGAATTTGACATATCTGAGGTAATTTCATCTGTAACAGAGATAAAGTCCAAGTGTGGAAACAGCACAACTAAGAGGGGATAAACTGAAAGATGACTACAGATAGATGAGAAGACATGTGAAAGCCATTTCTCTATCCATGAAACAGTTCAAAACTAAACTTCTTTCACTTAGAAAGTAAATGCTCCCTCCAGAACAGAAGTTCAAGGCCAGTCACCAATCTGGTACTTCTGGAAGCTCATGCTGTGTCTTATCAGACTACCACCCACACAATGGTGACACCTGAAAGGAGAAACATGTTAGATGTGTCCTGAAAGACCTATAGCAGCTCTTATCATAAACTCTTCTGTGAATATCTAAGATACTCAAACAAGGACAACTTCCCCAAGGCCTCAAAAAGAGAAAGCATAAGAGACACTGTAACTAACCCAGGACACTCTAGGCAAAACCTGGCCATCAATCCTCAAAAATCCCGGAGTTCCTCTGTCAAGCTTCTCTTCACCCTATGTAATCTGATCTACAAAAAAGGCAGTGATGTTTTCAGGATTGGCTAATTCTCACTAACTGCCAGAACATACACAGCTATGTTTATTTTGAAACTTCAACACATAGAAAATTTTAAATAATTAAAGTTGATAGGGCCAGGGATATAACTCAGCAGTATAAGCACCTGTCTAGCAAGTGCAAGACCCCAAATTCAATCCCTGGTATCCTCCCAAAAAAATGTTGATAAACAGACTAAATCTAGAAACTAACCCACTGAAATTAATCTAAAAATATAACTTTAGCCAGGTCTGGTGACACATACCTATAATCCTAACACTTGAGAGGCTGCGGCAGGAGTATTGCCCTGGACTACAAAGTGAGACCCTGTCTCAAAAAATCAAAATAAAAATATACCACAAAAGTTGAATGTCCAGATCTTGGAAGGGCATTAAAGAATTACTAAACATGGGGTCGGGGATTAGCTCAGCAGTGCAGCACCTGCCTGTTCTTGGGGTCACTTCCCAGTGTCCACAGAAAAAATTACTAGGGTTAAGGAGATACCTTAGTGATCTAAATGCCTGCCTGGCAAGTGCAAGGACCCAGGTTCGATCCATGGTTTCGCATGCCATGCAGGCCCTGAAACCGGATGTGGAGGTGCACACCTGTAATCCCAGAGCTGGGGAGGCTGAGATAGGAGGATCACTACAAATCTAAGCTATGTAGCGAGACCCTGTACCAAATAAATAAATAAATAAATAAATAAATAAATGATTTTTTAAAAAATTACTAAACTTCAGTTTCTTTCAGAGAAGGGAGATCTCACTATTTTTTATCAAGCTACTCATGCTACCTCTTCCTTGCCCTACTATGAACTTTCTATAATCACAGTAGTTTTAACAGATCTATAAAAAGTAAACGCAGGGCACACAAAATGCACAATATGAAAGCAAATGTCTAAGAATCATTTTCAAGCTTGGCACAAAGCTTTCTTTAGTCTCTTTCACACCATTTATTTCTTTCCTTCAAATACAAACCATCTCATTCCTTCCTAACAGCGAAACATTCAATGTTTATTAGATCACTATGCGTGCGTATGTGTGTGCACACACACATGCGCACAGAGTCCCATATGGGGTGACAATCTGACCTTTGCTGAATGCCTTCCATCTATACAACAGCTTCAGTGCCATTTGGTGAGAGAGGCAGTGACAACTTTAGCACTTTCTATTGTCTTGATCTTTGGAAACTGTTGCTTAGCTGGCTTTTTTTTGGACACCTGATGACAACAATTAATTGAATTAATGACTAATCAGAATTCCCTAGGATCTGGCAAACTTTTTTTTCCCCCTCAAGGATAATGCTCCCATTTAAACACTCTACTCTCAATGCTAGAAGAGTGGGTGGTCAAATTCTTACCATCAGTGGACTTCATTAGAAATGCCTCTTGCTTCAAATGCTTTCCCCATTCTTTGACAAGCAGTCTTGTGTATCCACCTCCCCCACCCTACCCAGGAGTCTCTGAAGCCCAGCACAAATTCTTCCTTGGTGAAACTTCCCTAAGAATCTCACAGGAAGTACTTCAACATTTTATTGATATGTATTTCCACTCATTTTGACCTAATACTGAGCTACTTTCTATACCCTGAGTTTCCTGAATTGAGCTCCCTAGGGTTGTGTCAGTACAAGTACATTATGATCTCAGTATTTTCTGTTGATTATTAACTTCCTGGAAACTTACTAGTATAGTGTGGTAAAGTTTTGAAAAAACTGTTCAGCCTGAATTTTTTAAGGAGTTGGTACAAGCAGGAAAGGCAACCGGTGATAAAGGGAAATATCCTAAAACATATAAATTAGTAGATCTTTAGATGGTAGAAAGGTGTAATAATGAAATTTATACATCTTAAATCTTGATTCAGGGGAGATGGCTCTGTAGAATAAGCACTTGCCTAGCAAGCACAAGGGCCTGAGTTCAATCCCTGGTTCCGAAAAATAAAAAATTTTTTTTGATTCAGTATAAATTTTTACCTGCATAGAAAAAGTTCATCACCTTTCCATCTAAAGCACCTAACTACATAACTGTCAGTTTTGGCATTTGACAAGAGGGCTGTCACTGTGCATACCTAAAGCCCACACTAGTATCAAAAAATGGAAAAGAGAGCCAGATGTGCTAGCACATGCATGTAACCCAAAAACTTAAGAGAGACTGAGGCTAGTTGGGGTGCTGAGGCAAGACTAAACTCAAGGCCAGCCTGGACTGCATAGTTGGATTAAGCATAGTAGGGAGTGGCTGACATTGGAAATTGATCATATGTGGGAGGCTAGGACAAGGCATCAGGGCTTAAAGCAGTCAAGCTACTTCAGTCTTGAGAAAAACATCCTGCCTGGAAAATTTTGACCATTTGTCACTAGACAACTTTGTGTCTTGAGATACTAACCTTGCAAAGAGTATAAACAAACACCCCTACTGTTTGTTGTTCTTGGGGTCTTTTGCTTATCAGGCAAAAAGGCCTCCATCTAAACCCAGCTCTGGTCTCTGTCTCTCGTCTATCTTTTCCTAGGGCCAGCCAGATAGCTCAGCAAATTAAAGTGTCTGCTTAGGCAGACACAGGGACCTGGTGTGCCATGCCAGCCCTGCCCCCAGGGCACACTAACAGCATGGCACGTTAAAAGATGATTGAGACTGAGCTTGTTGGTGTGTACCTATAATCTCAGTACTTGGGAGGCTGAAAACAAGAGGATCACTATGAGTGATCTGTGTAGTGAGACCGGGTAGAGCCTGTACTAAATACATAAAATAAAATTTAAAAAAAGAAAAAGAAAATGTTATCTTTTCCTTATTTCTACTGCTGTTTCTTCCCTGGGGTACAATGAGACATCAACAGGTCCCAACAAAGCATAGAGAGTTTAAGTCCACCCTGAGTTCAAGGTGGCATAACAGAGATTCTGTCTCAAGGAAAAAGAAAAAAACATGAAGGGGAATGACTCTGAGGTGAATTTTAGGAACACAAAGGATAATTTATAGCTTGCACTTCATTTTTTCCTTTCACATCTTAACCCTGGGATCAGCTTAGACACTGAGATAGCTATAGCTCAGACAAGGCTCATCCAGTGTAGTTCCATTCTACTAAATAACACATGCCAACTAGGGTCAATGTGAGGCACAGAATTCGAAACCAGAAATACTTGGTTTGATTTCTAAGTTTTGGGGTTTTTTTAGTCGTTCATTTGTTTATTTGTCTGTTTTGTAGTAGTGAGACTCAAACCCAGGGATACTCTGTCACTGAGCTACAATCCCAGCCCTTCCAGTGCTTTTTTATTTTATTGTGAGACATGGTCTCCCTAAGCTGCCCGTCCTAGCCTCAAACTTAGAATCCTCTTGCCTCAGCACCCCAACTAGTTAAATCTAACTGTGCTAATTTTGGTCAAGTTTTGTAATCTCCCTGAGCAGTTCCCTAAGATTAAATAGGACAATATACTCGGGAGCCTAAAGCAGAAGGGTTGTCATGAGTTCGAGACCAATCTGGACTACAGAGAGAGAGACTGTCTCAGATAAATAAATAAATAAAACAATATATGTAAATATATAAAGCATGGGGCCAGATAGATAAAAAGCAAAGGCAAAATAAATATATTAAGAAGTAATAAACAGCAGCTCTTAGTATTCCTATTATCAATCAACCCACATATCCCTGGTGAACAGTTCATTAGCTATGAGGTTTAATCCTAAGTAGGAAACTAGATTTTATATGGGCTTAATATTTGTTTTTCCCAATGGTGTCTCATCAGAGCACACAAAGTATTTCCAAATGGTTATGTTGTAGGGGCAAAAAAAAAATTTTGTTTTCAATTTAATTTTTGATAGCTGAGTTGAGAAAAATATAGGCTAGAGTCTATGTGCCTGTCCTGACTAACCTATCAGTAGCTGAGTGACTTTAAGTAACTTATATTTTACAGTCTGGTTTTCTTTCTTTTTTGTTTATTTCCTCATCTGAGTACAGGATGGAAATAACAGTCCTCCCTCAAGATATTAAGAAACTCAGTATACCTAAGATGTTCAGAAGGAAACTATTCAACATTTTTTTTTTAAATCTAAAAACCTTATCACCAGGCCTGGTGGCACAAACCTGTAATCCCAGGACTTGGGAGGCTGAGGCAGGAGGATCATTGTGAGTACAGGGCCAGGGTGGGCTACAAAGTGAACTCAAGATCGGCCTGAATTGCATACCAAGACTCTGTCTCAAAAAGACAGCATCATCATCATCATCATCATCATCATCATCATCATCAATAAAAACCTTACTTTGCTAACCAGTAAAAATAAGGCTTATGAATTGGTTCAATCAGTCATCATTGCTACTAACCATACTAGGTTGCAATAGTCATTTTCATTTATAAACTGTAAATAATTTTGTGCAGTGTTTAGCATTGAGATGTTCCACTCTATTATTGCATCAGCTAAGGTAGAACTTGTAAATATAAAATATTGTCCTTGAAAAATCTAACCTAAGGCCTGGGATATAGCTCATTTTTATATTTATTAAAAAATAATTTAAGATAAACCTTGCAGTTCAGAAAAAGCCAACTTCTGTTACTTTCTGACATATAAAACTATTTTCACAAAATTAAGTGCTTTTCTTAATAAATTATAAATGGTAGGCTGAAGAGATAGCTCAGTGGTCTAAAGTGTCTGCTTAGGCAAACTTAGGCAAACACAGGGACTGTGGCTCAATCCCCGGCACCACATGCCACACCAGCCCAACCCCAGGGTGGGCTGAACCAGCCACAAAAAAATTAAAATGGCATGTTTCAACTTTTGTATAAATTATACTTTTACACATTAGAGCTGCTACCTGGCATACCACCCAACATGCTATATTTAACAGGTACGTGAAATATATATTCTGAATCAAATGCCTTTGGTTGACAATAATCTCAGAATATGAGACAATTTTCCTACCTCCAACAGCTGGCTCATGCTTCCAACTGTTTCAGAACTTTGAGAGTTATTTCCACCTGGCTGACTAAGAACATCTATGTTAATAAGATAATATAATACAAAAAGGAAGTAAACAAGAACATGAGAGACAAATAAGGGTAGAGAGGGATCAATAAGTGTCCTTTATGGAATGAAATACTTTTTCAATTCAGTCTTGTTGACAAGTTTCTAATGAATTAATGAATATGTGAAATACATTCATGTAAGTCTCCAAGATTTACATGCTGATTGATACAACTATTGCTTCTTGAGAGCGGAACACATGCTTGTTGTTTTGCTCACCACTGTGTGACACTAAGCACACAGGCAATGCAAATTAAAAATAGGTTCAAACCATTCTTTCATGGAAGTAATGATTTCCACTAGAAAGTTCCAAAGAAAATAGTATTTAGCACTTCTGAGCCAAACAACTAAGTGTTCTCTTCACTGTCCTACGGTCATTCTGCTGGCCATTCTACATCTCAAGCAAGCACCTCTCCCTCTCACCATTTTTTGACTGGCAAATTCTACCTAGTAGCAAACAGAAATACTACGCAAAAGTTTGCTTGACTATACCTGTATATGAAATGTTTGCTGAGTCTGGTTTCTCCTGAGAAGTAAGACTTCGGGACTTACATTCCAAGAAGACTTTTTCTCCATCTCCCTTGTACTCATTCTAACTATAACTCTCATTCCTGGCATGTACAGTAGTCCCTTGCTATTTCATGGTTCATGACTTTCATGGACTCATTGTTTCACAAGTTTTTAAAAAATATTAATCTAAGTTATTTATCACGGATTTTTCACTATATGGAGGGATTTTGCAGTAACATACAGTGTATGTATGTTGTTAAAGTTATACAGGTTTACAAGTTTAGAAAATGGTTTAAGAACATAAGAAGTGTTTTTAAAAAGTATGGGAAGGGTTTATAAGAATGCAGAAAGGGTTTATAAAGCTTTAAAATCTATCTAAATACTAAAATAAATATAATGCGCCTTGACTGATTTTCACTTATCAAGGAGGTGTCGGGTATGTAAGCTCCATGATAAGTGAGGGACCACTATAGTAGAATCCCCACTAGAGCTCTTCCAAAATTCTGAGTAGGCAGCCTTTGGAAACAATGAAGTGGCTCTATAAGAAGAGAGCATCTGCCAAGATAGTACTATAAAGTGACAAAAGCAGGTACAGAACCTTTTTATAGTACACCCCTACACATATATGCACACATGCACCCAGGCATGTTTGTAAATGCAAGGTGTGTGTCTGTGGATTTTTTGCTTTGTTCTTGCAGTACTGGGGATTGAACTCAGGACCTTTAGTTTGCCAGGCAGGCACTTATGCCGCTGAGCTATCTCCCTAGCCCTTCCATGTGTATGTCTGGAAGTATATGCAGGCAGCTGACAGTAGTGTTTGCCTCTGGGAAAGAAAGCTGCATGGATGCAGAATGAAGAAGGGAGAAATGCTGGTATTCAGCAATTCTGTTTTTGAAATTTGTTGTGTACTGTTTAAGAAAAAAAAATTCTCAAGCTCCACCTTCAATCTACAGGGAAAAGTTAATTAATGGGTAACCCAATAATCTTTATTCTTAACAAGTTCCCCAGTTGCTTCTTTTGCAATCAGCTCAGTGGAGAATGACATTGGGCAACCACTAATCTAACACCCTACCAAAGCCTAACACAGTATGTCATCCATGGCTACATCCATCGCCACTCTTTTACTCCCATTAAACTGTAAGCTTCTTAAAGGAACACTAAGATATAAATCAGAATTTTCTACTTCTACCAGATCTAGTAACACTGACTCCACTGTGAACCCACATGAAGTTTATACTGGTAGATACAGAACAGGAACAAAGCACAGTGGGGAGGTATTAGTTTGGGCTATTATTTTACAACTTATTTAAATATACTTTTCAAATATAATGAAGGAGAAAATGAATGGGGGAGACTAAAAACTTGATTCACTTTTCTTTCAAAATCTTATTCTGCAATGTTTATACTTTTCATCAATGCAAAGCAATGCAGTATTTTTAACCACTCAGGCTTACTTATAGCCATAATCTTATTATACAGAAAGGTCATTACAAATTTATATAAAATGCTCATTTACTTTGTTCCCTTTCATGTGGCACTCAAAGGTTCTGATAGGAACTTGACTTTTCAAACATTATCTAGCAAAAAGACTATAAATAGAAATGAACAGATTTTAAAGAGATGAAGTAATAGTCATCAGAAGCTTTTTAATCCAGTTCCAATTTTATTTCCCACTGGAAGTACAAGAAGGAAAGCTATACTTTCTCAGGCCAAATGACACCTACAAGATAATTAAATATACATAAAGTCAAACCATACTATGGAACAAAACTTTTATATCTAGGACACTTAGTGATGAGTCAGCTACAAGGACAAGAGTCACCTAAAGCAGATTCATTTTACTAACCATTCTCATCTCAGAATACTCCCAGAGTTTGCATCTAAAGGAAAAGATCACAGGCCAGGCCAAGCAAAAGCAATTCATATTAGAAAACTTTCTATTTAGATGGAAATTAAGATAGAATTCTACAGGGGTTAGTACCCTAAGCATGCTTCTTCATTATTCATTAAAGATGAGTTAGAATAGGGTTTGGACCATGAAAATCTTAACATAATCCATAACAAATATCCCTATATGGAATTTCATGTATGACCTTCTGGAGACAGAATCTCAATTCAATTACAAAAATGAGTGGTACTGAGTTGTTCAGAGAAGGTGAACAGCAAGCTGTGGGCCATCTTATTCTAAAATATGTAAGTCAGGGCACTATCTAAAGTACAGGAATGGAAGAAGGTTTTATATCTATATATTTTATATATAGATATGTTGGATCCATTCAAATGATAATTTGTCATCATATGTTCCCATCAAAGTCCTCTGTAAGTCCTTAATTTCTACTATAGATCACATGATCAATGACTGGCAAAAAATATAGAAAGTGTATGTTTCTCATAGTAGTATAAAATCATAAAAATAACCATCCATGCAAAAATATTGCAAAGCCATCTTAACAATCAATGGTAGAAATTACAATTTTACCTTAACCTTTTAAAATGTTCATCAAAACATAAAAAACTCTCACACTATGAATTGTAATATAGACAGAAATGAAAAATAGTAAAACAAATATGTCTTTAGTACACTGTGATTTTAAAACATTGTGCAGCAGAGCCTGGTGGTCCATAATTACAATGCCAGCTACTCAGGAGGCCAAGGTAGGAGCATCCTAAGTTTGAGGCTGGCCTGGGCAACTTAGTGAAACCCTGTCTCAAAATGAAAAAAAAAATTTAAAGGTCAGGGATGCAGCTCAGCAGCACAGCATGGCTGGGTCCATCCCAGCACCAATGACTCACCCTGTGCTACCCAGTGTGCCTCTCAACAGGCTTCTGACTGCACATCTAGAGGACAGTAGTGCCAACCCGTGTGGTTGGTTGTTTTACTACTATAGTTACACCCACTTCAATTTCACTTCCAGTAAGATCACTTGGTTTCTGTGCTACACTTTCCTCTTTATGGGGCATGACCCTCTCCCAAATATCCATCTTAGTAATACTGGTGTGGATTTGTTACTGGGAGGCAAGGAAGCAGCACGAGGGCACACTCTCAGGTCTGTGGAAGTAGAGGATAGATGCAGAGCCCATGTGGTGATTTCAAATCTGCACACTGAAGAGTTCATTGCAAACTCTGTACTCTGCACTCACAGAGAGCAGAACATGGTGCCTGAGTTTGGATCCTGGAGACTTAATTTAACCTAAGTCAGTATAAGAGAAATCTGCATGGCAGAACAGTACAACATGAGGACAAGTGCCTATTTAGCATCCTCTAAGAATCCATTTTTAAAGCTCTGACCTACAGGAATTAAAATGCTCACAAGAAGATTCCATAATTCAGAAGTCTGGGGGATAAAGACTGAGACCAAATCACTTTTATTGACCAGAAAAAAACTCAGAGAATGCAACAAGTTGATGAGCTCTTTGGATTTCCATGTCGGTAATGTAGCATAAGTGAGAAACACTGCACTCTGATCTCAGGTCTTTTTTTCTTTTTTTCATGAAATACTTCATGGGGCTTATTTTCTACCTTTCCAGGAAAATGCTTTAGAAGTTAATTTTCAGACTCACTTGCTGTGAATAGTTTGTTGGGTTGTTGTTTAAGACAGGGTCTTGAAATGCAGTTCAGAATGGCCTTGAATTCATGGCAATTCTCCTGCCTTGGCATCCTGAGTGCTGGTATTACAGGTATGAGTCACACCTGGTAAATTTGTTTTTATGAGTATAACTATTACAATTTCACCATTAAAATTTTATATTTTACAATTCTACAACTGGCACAAAATACTAATAAATCATGTGTAATATAAAACAACTTTTAACATAGGAGACTGAAATAGTGACAGCATTAGGAAAGCCCTTAATGAGCACCAGCAAAGCATATGGTAATGGAATATACATGAGCCAAAGAAGCATGAACTGATCATATACAAATGTTTTTTAACTTTTTAACCACAAAAGAAACTTAACAAAGACATCTTTCTCAAATTACTCCTACTACAAATACAGTTAACAAGTATTTATGGGCCACTTTCTACTTAAGAATTATCCATTTTATCAAAATACAAGACCTAAATAAGAAGCAAAATGCACCACATCTCTAAGCTAGTCATGCACTTGTGTCCTGTTTAAAATTACTTAGGAGCCAAGACTAAACCCAGCAGGCAGAGCTTCTCTCCTAGGACGAATTTAAAGCTGCTATCAAGGACCACAAGCACCTGCTTCAAAATTTCCGACCCTGCCTACTAGATCTATTTAAATTACATTTGCAAAGCCCCCTTTTGCACAGCTCAACTCCACACCTGCATAAGTCCACCCTGTCATCACCAATGTATCAGAGTATGAAATTTAAGGTGCAAGTTAGGACACTCTATCTGAGCTGACCAAGGTATGGTGGTGCATGCCTGTAATCCTAGTATTTCGGTAGCTGAAGCAGGAGGACCAAATTGAAGGCCAGCCTGAACTTCACAGCAAGATACTGTCTCAATTAAAAAAGGAGAGAGGAGGGGCAGGCAGAGAGAGAGATTCTGATTTCCTGTTGAAATCTGAAGTTTTTCTCTAGTTAAGAATAGAAAAATAGGAACAGTGGAGTCGGGAGGCTAGTCAAAGCAGACTAAGAAGCAGCAGGACCAAGAGCTGCAAGAAAGATGAAACACTATCAACAAAGGCCCACTAAGCCAGAGCTATGCAGTGCACATTTAAAAAGTTCAACTGCCCACATGACACAGAAAATAACTAAGGTCCATGATACTTAGTCACCAAAATGAGTGTAGCAATTCTATTAAAAGCATAATATATCTGTAAAAGTCCTGCTAAATATACTTGAAGTATAAAAAAGTTTATCTCCTGAGTAACTTTTCTGAGAACATTCAGTTACTATTTCACAAGTAGAACCTTCAGCGAGAGAAAATCTTATTTAAGCGGACCACATCATTCCCTACAGGTCGCTAGTTTTCTTGCATGCTAATTAATCTGTGATATTAACTGTTCCCTGCAGTGTTCCCATACTAAAGATTACTTTCCACTACAGGGCTATTTGTAGGTTTTTAAAAAAACATGAAATTAGAAAGAAAAAAAAAGATAGGGCCAGGGAGATGGTTCAGTAGAATAAGCGCTTCCATGGCAAGCACAAGGGCCTGAGTTCAATCCCCGGTTCCACAAAAAAAAAAAAAAGGAAGGAAGGAAGGAAGGAAAGACAGATAGATAGATACTTAGATAGTTAAAACAACAAAACAGTTTCAAATTCACATCCCATGTTAACTTCAAGGCAGGGTATCTTTTTCAAGGGAGCAAAACCAGAAAACTATTCAATGAGGTAAGAAGCAGCTTTGCCATTCCACTTTGAGAGCCATGCTCACAGCACACATGCACACTGACATAGGTGAAAGCATAACATGGTGCAGGATAGGTGCTAACACTCAACTCAGACCATCATGTTAAAAACACCTATCTATGAAATCCATACTATGTCCTTCCTTCCTCCTCCCCCACCTCACTTTTCTTCTCTTTCAGGAGTGCTAGAATTGGAACCTACAGTCCACAGCCTGCTGGGCAAGTGTCCTACCTACCTCTGAGCTATATTCCTATCTCCTCTCCCCCAACATTATTTTGAAATCTAACATCTCTCACACTTTATCACCTTTCTTCTTATTACTGCATCTACTAGTTTAGGCTGAAGGCCCCTGGAAGCAGTTCTCAGACCTGTCCCCGGCATAAGCGTTCATTCCAGTAGGAGGTAAGCCCTGGAAACCCTGCAAGGGGGCTGGAAAAATGAGATAGGACTTAAAGCAGGTCTTAGAGGTCTCCACAATTAGCATTTACCATCTGGGACCTCTGAGAGATTCTGAAAATACTGCAGAAGGGCTTCAGAGTGGCCCCACCTCAGGGAAGAGGATTTGGGTATTCATCCACAGTGTCCTAGCCCAAAGGCATTAAGGACCCAGCCTCTTCCTTCTGCTTCAAGTGGTCTGCTTCAACTGAGAGCTGCTGATTAACTATAGCCTGAGAAAGCCCTGCAGTCATGTCTCAAATAAATATTCCAGAGACAAACAGAGTAGGCCGGGATGTGCAGTCTGCCACTTGTGTGAAATTCTAGTCAAGCCCAGCATTCCACATATACAAATACTTAATCCACATGTTCTTTACACACACACACACACACACACACACACACACACACTTCCCAATATCCACTGCCCTATTTCCCCTTCCTTTGTAGTCATCGTCCTCTCTGAGATCAACATTGCATGATAACATACATGAAGTATAGAATGTGCAATTATTATAGGTAAATGGGTATGCAATAAGTACTCAAGCAATATCTAATCCTTAATTCCTAAGCAAAGATTAAAGACATAATTGTTCGATTTGATCAGAAAAGGCTGCAACTGACTTGTATGGGAAGAAAAGAACCATCTCTGACCTTGAGAATTTTCCAGAGGGAAAAACAATCTTTACCAAATTACTAAGTGTCAGTTCCAGAGACATCCATAATCTTGTCCCACCACTGAGGAAGCCTCAGCTTTGAGCTGAACTACAAAATAGGCTCAGCTACCATCAATTTCTTGTGAAACTGGAGTATTATGTACAAGACTGAAATGTGGAACACGTAGAGAAAGGCAGTATTATTTTAGATGAAAGGGACTAAGTATCTAGGCTATCTTAAAAGAAGTTCCCCAGAGCAAAGAGCACTTTAAGAACTATCTAAACATTAAGAAATCATGGCACTGAGCAGGGAATGTCCAGGGAGGCTTGCTTCAGGACAAACATTGTACTGAATTACATTAAGTACAGGGTGGTGAAAGAAGGAGTAGAGATATGTAGTTCTGAGAATGAGGAAAACCAAGAGTTAGGAGTAGGCAGGAAACTGGGTCATAATAAGATCTTTATGGAGGGGTAAGGTGAAAGCAGGAGAGAGATACTAAGGGGCCAAGGTACATGCTATAATATCATGCACGAGTCAAACAGACCAACCTCATTTCCTTTATCAAAACATAAAATGCACTATGCAAATATCTACTAAAAAAGATATAAGAGAAAACCTGCTCATTTCAAACTTTATTTTCTGGTAATAGATGAAATTGGTGATGTGACAGATATGGTTCTGACATTTTAATTAGAAGTACTGATTATGAATATAATAAAGTCATTGAAGAAATGGCTTCTTTGGTGTCATTAAAAGACAGGGCTATAGGACCAGCGAGACAGCTCAGCAGACTAAGCACAAGCGCAAGGACCAGAGTTCAATCTCCCATCTCGCATGCCCTGCTGGCCAAGCCTGGCCCTGCCCAGCCCCCACCCAGGTCCCCAGGTGTGCTGAGCCAAAGAGTGTGGGCATGGTGGTCCACTCCTGTAATCCTAGCCCTGGGTAGGCTGAAAACAGGAGGATCACTACAAGTCTGAGCTATGTAGTGAGACCCTGCACCAAATACATAAATGAAAAAGAAAGAAGATGACAGGGCTATAATGGCTGGAGATATAGTTCGGCATCATAAGCACGGGCCTAGCAAGCACAAGGTCCTAAGTTCCATTCCCGGCACAAAAAAAAAAAAAAAAAAGAGCTAAATCTCTCCATTTATATGAACCAGTAAAACTAACAGTCATTTTCTTTAAACTTTATCAACATATCTGGAATAGCTATAGTGGAACTGGATGTGACAGCACATGTCTGTAATCTCAGCATTTGGGAGGCTGAGGCTGGAGGATCACTGCAAATTCAAAGCCAGCCTGCGCTACTCACTAAGATTTTATCTCAAAAAAGAAGAGGGACTTATAAATTAATAAGAGGTGATGCAATCGCCACTGGCAAGTTACATTTAATGAAATACTGGTGTGTCATACATCAGGGAAATTCATGTGAGAAAGCTTTAAAAATGCGTATTATGGGAGCCAGGCCTGGCACATTCCTGTAATCCCAGGACTAGGGAGGCTGAGGCAGGAGGATCACCATGAGTTCAAGGCCAGCCTGAGCCACATAGTGAATTCTAGACTGGCCTGAACTAAGTAGTGAGACCCTTAGTTCTCAAAAAAACAACAAAAGAGCCAGCAAGATAGCTCAATGGTCTAAAGCACCTGCTTAGGCAAGCTTAGGAAAGCTCAGGGACCGCGGTTCAATCCCTGGCACCACATGCTCAGGGCAGGCTGAGCTGGCCAAAAAAATCCAACAATAACAAAAAAATAAAAATAAAAATAAAAAATATGGGGCCAGGGAGATGGCTCAGAGGAATAAGCGCTTCCCTGGCAAGCGCAAGGGCCTGAGTTCA
>NDGN011546456.1:10764-25316 GCA_002564285.1 Tympanoctomys barrerae | reverse complement strand
TTCCTTCCTTCATTTTGAGTGTCGGGTATTTGTCCCAGCATTGAGAGAAGAGTAACTAAGACATAAGGGAAGAAAAAAGGTTGACTGGCCATGGCACGCTTTCTTCACAGCGATACTTTTTCCTGACGCCATGAATTTGTCCTTGCTACCAACACAACATTATTCCTACTTTTGACCCTTTCCTGGATTCTAGATAGCTCTTGTGTGCTGTCTTTTCTTGGAGGGCTCTTGTAGTAAGTTTACCCTTGATCGTATAGTAAGTTTGCATGTGCTAGGCTTCTTGCTTTCTCTTACATTCTTCTTGAATACCTTCCAAAGGCCTTCAACCACACTGCTAACCTGTGACTTTATGCTGGGAGGCAATTAACTAGTGACACACTTGGTACATCATCACTGGCCAGCACAATGCTGAGTCTAGGCTGCCCACTTCCTGTACTATCCACTGTGCATCTGATTTCAGCAAAGGAATTTAGGGAAATATTTTTTCTAATTTCATGATCAAATATTAAATTATTATTTTTAAAAGGCTGTCATAGAACAGTCATAGGAAATTCCCATCTCTCTTTCATAATCATTACCTTTTGTAATAGAAATGGAAGTTGATGAGTGTACGTCTTTGACAGCTCGCTATGAATTTCTAGCTCATCTTTAAGATTGGCAACAGAGCAGCTGAGGAGATGCATGCTTCTCGTGCAGCATAAGGCTTAAAATGAAATCTAAGCACATAGGGGAAATTGCTTAGTGTTAAATTCCTCTCGTTATGAACTTCCCTGGAGAATTTGGGTGCTGGCGAATTTCCAAGGCATCGACGGTGAATTGATCCCTTTTTGAGAGACTGGTAGGTGCACATCAGGATGCTTTCAAATTCTCTTTGTGCTAGCAATTTGCCTTTTCTGCCCAAATAAATTACTGAAACCATCCTTTCCTAAGTATCCTTGAATTTAAATAAAAAATACTAAGATTACTTGAATGTGAAGAAGGTAAAGCTTATAAAATGTCAATCATGGGCTGAGGATGTAGCTCAGTGGAATAGCACGTGTGCTGAGCTATCTCCCTGGCCCCATATAATATATATTAAGTTGATATTGACATTAAACTACGTTGGTCTACATGAAAAATTTCTGCACTTCTTCTTAAGCACCAGCTATGCACAGCTGCAGCCAGCAAGTCCTGAACATAACCACCTATCCCTGATCGCACAGTCCATTTCAAATTCAATCACAATTGCACACTTTTTAAGTAAAATATTTTCAAAGTCCAAGCTAATTATATTTAATTTTCTAATCCTCTAAAATAAAAATGCTGATGATAGTTTGATCCCATAAAGAGTAGGAAGTAGTTAACAATCTGTTCTTTCTACATTTCTTTTCTGTATAAATGGATATGAAGTTATTTATTATTTAAACTTAGTATCATGCAGGATTCTAGAAATTCAGTGTGATTTATCTTCATTTTGTTCACAAGGACCTTCAGCACACCATTTCTGGGGAAGTAAATTCTACCTCAATTGGAACAGTAAAGCTGAAGGTCTACAGTTTTCAGCATGAGCAGCGAGGGCTCAGGCAGTGTCCACGCGCTGCCCACACTCTGCGCCTGCTCGTGGCTGAGGCGGAAGGGAGGACGGCCTTGTGCAGAAATGAGGCATCCTTGTGCAGAAAGAAGAGCACCAGAGGGAGGCTGTGAGTACAGATCTCTTTCAAATAATATCTGTGAAGATCAGAGCCACTTTCATCCTGTAGGGGCAGTTAGCCAAGGAGACTGCAAGCCTTTTTCTCACTAGAGCCCTGGTTAGTCGGGCTCTTGTGTGCTGTGTGAGCACCCACCACAGGGCTGCAAACAGCAGCGGCTGCCTCCCTGTTCCTTTGAGATCCATAATTGGGAGGTAGCATGCACACTGCATCGAGGCCCAACATGGCCAGAGGTTTGCGTTCAGGACGGAATTTAGAGAGTACTCCGCGACAGCCTAGAGAAGGCCTTCTTCCTCGTTTCTAGGGACCTACTGGCAGCGTTTACCCAGGGGACAGGCAGGTTAGTCACATGGTCATCTTGCAGCTGCAAGTGGTGCAGGAAGTCCCCTCAGATGATTCCAGTGTGTAGTGCCAGTGGGGCTTGTCTTTCCACGTTAGTTTTTCTTACACTCCGACACCATTGTCCAGCTGCCCAACTGTAATGTGCAAAGAAAAGGCTTCCTTTCATGTTTTTATTTTTATGATCTCTATTGCCAATGAGAATAAAGATTAATTTATACAAAACAGTAGAAGGTAGCACTCACTATATATTGCATTTCTCTGCCACAAACTATGCTTTCTTTTGTGTGTTTTGTTGCATTTTCTGACTTTGTGTGAAGAGCATTTTAATCCTTTATAGCTTAACCTGAGACATCACTGATTCTGTTTCCTTGGAGACTGATTTTTCTAAGTGTTTACCAGTAAATATTACTTATGAATTGCTTTAACCAGCTTACAGGCTACTCCCACTTAGAAAGTGGTTTCATCAAGTCACATGAAGATACGGGTGTGGACACAGCTAATCGTGACATGCGGTCCATTGTCAGAGGACCCCAGGAGCGGATCAGCGCTCAGCCTACTCCTCCTGGAAACTAAACGGGGGAACACTGACAGCAGAATCCAAGGTCTTTAAGCACCTGCCGGGATTCACCAGATGTTGTTGCCCACACACTGCATACTGGATTCTCCTTTCAAACAATGAAAGAAGGTAAGAAGCAAGATTTGAGATATTCCAAGATGCCATGGTAAACATCCATCCAGTCAAACCTATTTCATCTTTGTTTCAGTGAGTAGTTGCAATTCCCATACAAAGACACAAGAAATTCCTCTCAGAAAGATTTTCCTTTCACACAGTTTAGAATTTTGAAAATAATCTTTTTGCAGCAAAGCTCACGTTCTCCTGAACCCCAGCACCCGCACAACGGCGCTCTGACCCATTACTCCTGTCTGGGGGCAGCTACTGTCCAGGCTGCTCTGCAGTGTAGCACGCTACACTTCCACACTAATGCAATGTGACAGTGCTGTCACGTTCACGACTTTCCACGTGATCACAGCAGTGTTCAGCCTCTCCACCATGATCCTCAATTAGCTAATAGGGCCGCACGCTTTCTGGATCACTAGGTAAAGGCAGCAGTGGATTTGTTAGCTAACACATGGTTTGCTGTAGAAGGGTTGGCGTAAACGTACCGTCCCAGCGTAGGCCTGGGACGTGGTCCACCAACGAGAAAGGTCACAAATGTCTACATCTGAGGTAGAGCAAAACCCTGTTACCCGAAAGTCTCAAATGAGACAGAGGTAATGCCCAGCATACAACGCCAGGGAAACTTCCATGAGATGAAATATTTTAAGCAGACATTGAAAAATAAATGATATTCCTTTAAGAAAAAATCTTGACAAGAGTGCATTCCGGGGGAACGGCAGCACTCCCTCAGGGGAAAAATCATTGCATGCAAGGGCCAGGGGCCTGCAAAGGGCGCTGCGGCGCAGGAGGCCAGGAGCAGGCGAACTGGCAGCGCGAGCCACGTGGACACGGCTGCACAGCAGGTAAGGGTGGGTGAGGGCTGGGTCCCACCGCGGGGGTTCACGAGCCCCTGAGAGCGGACTCTGGACTGAAGCGTCGAAGTGTTCTCGCAAGGTTCAGCCATTCAGTCATCATTAGGTTTGCGGGCTACTACTGATTCTATCACAGGCTATAAAAACACTGCACTCACAAGCAAAGTGAAATACTTCCTGAGAGATGCAAATAGACTGACAGGGAGATCTAGGGAAGCCCAAAGACAGAAATTATATGTCAGAAGATAATGGCCAACAACACAAACTTCAGTGGAGTCAGGAGGAAAAGCACTGCCACTGTTTGAGAGCATGAGGAGAGACTGGCAACAGTTAAATAAAGAAAACAGGAAGAAGGAAACTAGTAAAGATGCGGGATAATCGGAGGAGAAAAAAAAAGGAGGGAAAGGCAACCAAGGGGTGACTACTACAAGCTAGAAAAGTGATATAAAGATTAACATGTAGTAGTAACATGGAAGAGGAGTGAAAGAATTAAGAACACACACACACACACACACACACACACACTCCAGTTATCTTGGTTATTGGGTAGATCACTCAAATAGCTATTTTCCACTGCAAGAAAGGTTTTCATGAACAAATTTCTTTAAATACAGCCTTTGGCATTTCTTTACATAAGTACCTCTTTTTCTGAAAGATTCCTTTCTGTTCAATTAATTAGTATGATTTATCCAAGATTACATTTGCAAGCTCTAAAGTAGTCCCATCTTCCCACTGTTAATTATATCTCCGGGCTAATACAAATAACGTTTTCCAGTTATCCTAACACACCCCTTGAAACTTATCAGATATGTGACATTTTGAAGCTTTATTTCAGGAGGAGTTCTTTATAATGTTGTGTATTCCTTCTCCTATTAAAAAGAACTGTCTCTATTTGTCTTCTTTTTTTATTTGTTTGTTTCCTATGAAGTTGGAGGCTGCAGGAGTAGAATTTACAGATAAAACACTAAGCCAGGAACAAAATGTCTTTAAGAAACAAAATGAACTAATTGACTGTGCTTATAAGAAAAGTCAACCTTTACCCCAAGTGTAGTTTGTTAAAATCCAAGGAATCATACTAATTCGATTTGTCTAACTACAGAAAAAAAAGTGCGATTCAGAATAAGATTTATTTTAATCAATTTACAAGTGAGGAAAATGTGACGAGACACTTCAATTACCATATTTTCAATTTGGATGTTTCCAAGTAGGTTGTTATTGTACCTTCTTCACATTATAATGGATGGGAGAAAAGCTTTACTTTCACATATAAATTTTACCTACACATTCTCATCACTGAGACATTCCAGGGTGTCAAACCACAGAACCATTTCACCTTTCTACAAAACCCAGTCACGGGTAATGATGTAATCAAAATGCACGTATTCTGAGATTGCTCCAGCATAATTTTAATGCTGATTTGTGCAAGAGGTGCGTCGAGAGACGCATTTTTGAATGACATTTACCTATTTACAAGAAAATAACAAATGGCCTTAGCATTGCCATCGCCACTGTCATCCAAGAGCGGCATTCAAATAATTTCCTGTAAAAATGAGTGGAAGAGAGCATGCCCCTAAGGCTGGATCGTGGTATTCCCTTAGGAAGCCTAGCAAACACATACAGAAAACCGCACGATCCACACTTAACAAGTACATGAGCGCCCGTGAGCTGACACAAGTGAATGGCAACTGTTTTGCAAAACATGGAAACTAGACTAAGCAAAGTTTGGCAAAGAATATTCTTTAGCAAAATGAAAAATAATTTCATATCCAAGAAGCCCTCTCAACTACCACATGTAGGCATACATCTGTCAGGATTGTTTTCAGGATTAAAAATGTGCCATAATAAAACACAACAAATTTTCAGATTGCTGATTGTCCCTGAAAATAAATGGATGGCATTTTCTCTGTGTAGGAGCAAGAGCAGGCGGTTACTCCTCCGGAGGGGCAGACACGCGGCGTTGCTAAAGCATCGGTAAAGGTTAAATATTATTCCTGAGTTTTTGCATATATATTTCCATATACTTATTTATTAAGTCTTTGCATGGTGTTATTTATGTAACCCAGAAGGGGATTCTCATTATTCAGTGTGATTCGATTTGTAGAAATAGTCTTCCTACACTTTCATCGCTTCGGGTTTACTATAACTACAGGCAAGCTGACATTTGTAAAATGAAGATCATTTCTCAATCAACAATGCACGGCCATTAAAGGCTTTTCTCTCAAGCACAGTCTGGGGTTTTGACTATGCATCAGTTGTGCTTTGTTCCTCTCATCGATGTTTGGGAACAAAAGGCCAAAACAGCCAGAAAACTGCGCTGCACTTCTAGTCTGCCCCAACCCTGGCCAGTGGCGTGCTTACCTTCGACCTTCCTTTTGATATTGTGATACGCCACTCACTGATGAATACAGTCCACACGGACAAAAGTTAAAAGGAGCAAATGCCAGGCTTTTGCGAAACCCGCGCTCACGCCTCGCCTCTGCTGTGACGCGCGAGCCTCCACGCCACACTGCCTGTGCCATCGTGCGGAACTTCACGTGCTGTCGTGTTTACGGCATAAAGCCTGAACCCTGCAGACAGGAGGCCTTGTCAGGGGTGTTCTTTGCATATAGTCAATAAAAATGTTTCACTGGAAATACTTTTAGCATTTTCATTCAGTTCTATAAAGCAAGGCCTATTTGAAAATTAAGAACTAAAACCTCATCCTATTGACAAGTTAATTCTCTGTCAAATCCCTCAAAACAATAATATAGATTAGACACTAGCACAGCGTGCTGGCATAGTGGAATGCTGTGCTCCACTGGCCTGTGCCAACCGCGGAACTTCAGGGGTAAGAAACACAAGGAGATGCAACACAAGGAAGAGTTTTTGAAAGATAAAGATTAAATGTGCTTTGTAAAGCAAAAGGCATCAGTACATTGGAATACGTGTAGAATGAGTGAAGAGGGTGAGCCTTGAAACTATTCACAAAATTCACAACGACCACAATATAATCTCATAAAGTACAAAACAACATAAAGTTTCAAAACTGAGGCAAGAGTGGCCCCCTGGACAGTTCCCACGCAGGGGCAAGTGCTGCTGTTGCTGAGGGAAAACAGCGCCTCGCTTGCTTGCCATCCGCGTGTGAGGTTCTCTCGTATAAGGGAAGAGCCGGACCTCACTCATGGCTAATGTCAAGAATGAGAACAAGGCTGTGCCTACACGCGCTCCGGACACACAGCCCCGCTGCAGGCAGCAGCCCACGTGGAGCCTGCACACCGCTTAGGGAAGGAAGATTACGTGGGCAGAGGACGGGGTCGAGAACGAACATGCCAATTTTGTCCTGTAGGTGCCTTCAGAGTCCAAAGGAGGGAAGGGCGTGGCCCTGGGGTCCGGCCGACTGGGTCGACCCAGAGTTCCCTGGGGCCAGCTGCTGCCCTTCAGACGCTGTCATGAGTGTTTGCCAGCGGAAAACGCACATCAGCAGCTGCCCCGCATCTAAAGTCCTAGAACTACCAGATCCTCGTACAACCAATACCACTTCTAATCCGCTAATCTTACCTAATCTTTAGCAAAGCAGTAATCATTTTAAGGATAATCTCTATTTTGTTGTGGGTTTTGGTAAGTCTTTTAAATAGGTCAATTTGTACCTTTGGAAAAAAAAACCCTAAGAGAACTGCTATACTGAACATGTTAACATTCTCTTTCAAAAGACAGTCATTAATAGTAGTAACAATAACACTAAAGTGACAACAGAGAACCCGAAGCTCACCATTGCGGCACTTAGCTAATGCACACCCAACAGTTTACTACGTAGAAATTCTCCTTTGTGCATGAACAGCTGCATCCCCTGGCAAGGACAGCTCCACACGAGGTGGCAGAAGAGCTCCCAGGAAGGGCCGGATAGCAAGCAGCAGCAGCCGCCGCAGCCGCAGCGCTGAGCGCCGCGCCTCTGTCCGCGGACAGTACTTACGGTCGTTGCAGAGTGGCCCGCTGAAGGAGGTCATGCTGCAGTCACAGCTGAAGCCGTCCCACTGCTGCAAGCACACACCCTGGTTGGAGCACGAGTCCTCCTGACAGGTCGTGCTGGGACCTACAAAACATTCCAAAAGAAACGTGGGTTCTTTAAAAATTTTCGTGATATTCTGTATACCAGCTAGATCACATATAGTAGTTGCCAACACCTCAAATCACAGGCCCAAACTAGTTTTGAAAGTTATTGTTCACACACCTGAATTAAGAACTAAGAGTCCATAACACAAAGGTCTTCTTAAGTTTCAAGAATGGGACAAATACATTATAGTAGTGAACTCAAGAAGCAAAGGGTAAAGGCAAGTGCGCAATTGCTGGTGCGGTCATGAGAGCAGCTAATCTCATTCTCTTATCAGTAATTCTCCATCAGCATTTGGTTTTCAGAAAATGAATGGATCTCCTGAGCTTCAGACCAATGAATAAAGACACCATGAGAAATGGAGATTATAACTTCATGAAATCGAGGTAAACATTGGCAAAGTAACCAAAGTGAGTTATGCAGAAATGCCCGAGAACTTCCAGAAGCTTTCCTGGCACAAACTATGGAGAAGTTGTGCTTGCTGTGTGTTTCGGGTAGGTCTGTTGGCAAGTATCAATTCACATGCTTTAACGATTGCATGCAATTAAACATGAAATGCAAAACTCCATAGAATGGCATGCCCCCGTTGAACGCACAAGGAAAAGGGACGCTAGTCTGTTTCTCAAAAGTCAAAAGTAGAACACCGAAAACAAAGAACTAAAGTATGATCAAAGCACTAGAGGCAATCACTATACAAACATATTCAAGACTGAAAGCCTTATGCAAACTATGCTACAGCATGGGGCTTCTTGCACAACGTTTGAGAAGTGAGAAAACAATGAAATCTGCACCCAAATAACAGTTACTGCGGAGAGGTAATAAATGTTATTTAGGGTTGCCGTTGTGTGCTGCGGGTTTCAGTCTTGTTTTGTACACACAGGGCTATCTACCTTGCAAGTCAGCTTTCATCAATGCAACTTTGTCAGCAAAATAAAAAAAAAGCAAAATATAGTAAATGTTAGTAAGCAGTACTGAAATGGGGCAAACACAGGATGTTCAAGTTCAAAAAAGCATGCTGCTGTAAAGGGGGAAAATGCTATGAATAGCGAACAAATTAAACCTAACAGCCATAAATCTTCAGAGAAGCAAAGAATGGGAAGCAGTAATTTATTAGAATCTTACTGTGTATATGCATATATACAAGTATAATGGTTAACTGAGCCGATGACATGTAATGAAGGAAAATTAAAAGGGCCTTTGTGACTTCTCCTCTCCTGGATAGATACAAATGCCTTGCCATGTGCCCGGTTGCTTATTTGGAGCATGCGGGACCACGGTCATGAGCGTGTACAGCGTGGCCTGTGGCCATTAGCAGAGCACTCAACCCTTCCTAAGTTTCTCCCTCTAAAACTTGGATTTTTTGCTTGCAATAAAAGCTTAAAACTGTAACGCCAGCCACGTGCTGGGAACCGCAGGACATGGGAGGAACCAAACCACCAATGAGCATCACCCACGTGGGTGAGAGTACTAGGGATGAATTCCCCTGAATCGTCTAAAATTTCAGTGTGCAGCACGAATCCTTACTCCTCCCAGGACGGCGTGCACCACATAAGGCTCTTGAAGAGTTGTTGGGCTCTTTTAAACATATAAATTAATTCATTCATTTTAAAAACCAAAGGGTTCTTGGCACCGCCTACACCTTCCGACTGGCCCCCGCGTTGATGAACTGCCCTGCAGGTACCATTAAGGTAACACTTGAGTCCTCAGCTGAGGAAGGTGTGGAGTGAGGGGCAGCCTTCCTGCATAGCTGTAAGCGTAAGTACAAGACCTTTCCTAGCACACACCATTGGAGGCTTTTCTGAGCTTATCAAAGTAGACAGGAGCCTAATTAGATGCTGAGAGTGACTCTGAGGTATTTGGTTTAGTGAATAAAGCCACATCATCTGTAATTAGCATTTGTATAAATTGATGTTTTTAGAAAATGGCTTTTAAATATGTGCCTTACAGTCACTTTTCTGTGACAACTTTCTCAGTAAAGCTACTCTGCATAAGAAATGATTGAATTTACTCTAACCTATGTGAGTTTTCACAAATTTAAAAACAGTGTTATAAATCTTCACAGTATAGTGATAGTTGGCACACAGTTATGATTAAGAACATTAATAATGGGCTAAGGAGATAGCTCAGCGGTCTAAGCACCCATGTGGCAAGTACAAGGACACGGATTTGACCCCACACTGCGCTGGCCCAGAAACCCTGGGGACACCTTAATAGACCCAAAACTGGGTGAGGTGGTGCACACCTGTAATCCCAGCTTTGGGGAGGCTGAGACAAGAGGATCACTATGAGTCTGAGCTGTGTGGCAAGACCCTGTGCCAAATAAATAAATAAATAAATAAATAAATAAATAAATAGTTTAAAAAGAACAATAATAGTTTTTAAAGTAGGAGTAGTAACAATAATACTTTCCCAGGGCCTCAAGACCTGCAAGCATTCTTGCTACAGCCTATATGAGACAGGTCATCTACTGATCTTTGCTTTGTACCACTAAAGACTGAATGCAATTCATATTTTCTGAAATACAATTTTCCAAACACTCTCCCTTGACCTGTGCCCTCCAGGGATGAGCAGGGACGGGTGCTGGCGTCCATCCAGGCGAGGAGCTGCTCCAGAGACACCCACCCGTGCCCCGACCTGGGCAGAGGTAAGAGCAGCAGCATGGACTGAGGAAAACTCTGGATCCTGTTGTTTAAAAATCATCATAAAATACAATTTTTAAGCAACGCTAAATTCTAAAGAGAGTAAAACCACAGTTCTAGAAACTGCCCGTCTTACCAAGCCACAAGTCAGAATGCCTGGCAAGCCTGCAAGCGAGATGAAGACGTGCTCTATTTTTATTATTGTTTTTGTTATCACGGTACTCTGTATTTTCAACACTACAAGACGCTGCATACCTGTATCTGACAAGACACATTTTTCAAAGCACTCTCCTTCTAAAACAATGCGTAACCACTGACAGCCTTTTGCACAAGACAGAGCCTTACATCTACTTTCCCTTGGTTACATAATGTTCCTTTCATTTCATTACTTACTGAAATTTGGAACAAGCCAAAGGTCGTTTGTATGAAATGATTTTTAAGAGGGTATGTCTGAAAGGGAAAGGAAAACTGGTGGAACTGTCATGTGTGGAGTCCAGGAGACAGCAGAAGCCTCGGTCAGAGCTGGCCTGTCAAGGTAGGTAAGCTTGGATTTGAAACTTCCATCACCCACTTAGTGAGGGTTAAGCTTCGGGATGCTACTGTACTTCTCTGAGGCTTCACACGCTGATCTAGAACAAAGGTAGCATGGTACTAATTTATAATGTTCTGATGATTGAACAAACAGCAAATGCAGACTTACGATGCTGCTGCAGCAGCAACGACAGCTGTCATATTTAAATAGGACAGTATTTTTTGTCACTTATAAAGCAGTCTGTGGTTCAGTGTTATAGGTCCTCAAAACAGGGGTGCGGATTTCCACTGACTGCATCCAGAGAAGTTACCTTGACTTCAGGGAGACTGCGCGTTGATTGGTTACTAGAGTTTTCTGGTCTGTGGATCGGCAGGAAAAGCCATCCAATTGGCAGTAACTGTCAAAGCCTGGGGCGCCGAGCATCAGCACCTGTTGTGCTTCCTAGCCATGCGAGCTCTTGGTCCTCACTCAGACCTAGACAGACCCTCTGACCTTCGGCGCCAGAAGCCCAGGTGGCGGCAGCCAGCAATGTGGGGGGTAGCCAAGCTTCAGGGGATTCTGATAAAAGCTAAAGTTTGAGAAATATTAATCTAAAAAGGCTCTGACAGTGCAATGTATTTTAAAAATAAAATCAAGCTTAAGAGGTCTGTGAGTCTTACTGGATAAGAATGTCAGAAACTCTTGGCACTATTTCTACTAATATGGAGGTTCATGACTTCGGTGCAACTTCCTTGCGACATCTTTAGAGGGCTAGCTTTCTACCCTTCACTCGCCAGTCCTGGAGGCATGTGGGCCTCATCAACCAGACCTGTGACGGCTACACCCAAAGGGCAGGAAAGGGCCTAGAAAACTCCCAGGATAGAAGTAACCATAAATCAAGCACTGTTAACCATGGTGTTGAGATGAAAGGGCCAGGAGAGGGTCCAGGCAGAGAGGCCCGAGCAGGTTGTGTTCTGAGACTGATGAAAACAGGGTGAACGGGGCAGCAGTGAAGCTCAGATATCTGAAAGTTCCTCTGGAAGGAATAAAAGAATCCAGGCCACAGCCTACTGAATGGGTTCAAATTCATGACCAGCACTTCAGGCCACCCAGGGGACCGGGATAAATCATAGTGAGCCAGCGGCTTTCTGGGTGAGGCTGGAAGCAGCCACGGCGGCGGCGGGAGCAAGGGCGCTCTGC
The DNA here is from genome assembly GCA_002564285.1 of Tympanoctomys barrerae. NCBI lineage: Eukaryota > Metazoa > Chordata > Mammalia > Rodentia > Octodontidae > Tympanoctomys > Tympanoctomys barrerae. The sequence goes on along the minus strand of NDGN011546456.1, from coordinate 13,319 downwards.
ACTTCCGGCCTGAGCCCTCACCACCGCCCACCCTTCAGCGGTCTACGGCGAGGGCCTGAACATTCGCTGTGCTTCTTACCTTCTGGATATTTAGCTGGGGATACCTGTGTTGGCCTGCACCATTTCTTTTTTTCTTATTTTACAGATAAAGAAAAAACCAATTAAGAACAATAAGGAATTTCAAAACAAGATAGAAAATTAATAATGGTCACACCATTTCTTTCTTTCTTTTTTTTTTTTTTTTTTCCGGAGCCAGGGATTGAACTCAGGCCCTTGTGCTTGCCAGGCACACGCTCATTCTACTGAGCCATCTCCCCGGCCCCTGTCACACCATTTTTTACAGGTGACAAAACACTAAGCAAGTTGTAGAAAGTCTTAATTTTGAAAAAAAGATTTTCCAAGAAAGATGTTAGTATTTTTTCCTTAAAAACTAGATAAATGCATAAATAGTCTAGCTTGTTAGATCATTTCCAAGAGGTAAGCTATGTCCTCCACTCTATCTGCTACAGGCAATTGATTCACTTAATAATTTTGTGTTCTTTACTAAATTGGTAAGAAGCAATGCATAATTTCTCTTTGTTTTACAAAAGTATTATATGAAGATTTGAAATATAGAGAATAAATTTGACAGTAACATTCAAGTGAATTCAACAAAGAATTGCATCAGTAAGTTTACCTTCTTGTATTATTTCAGCAAAGTTTGAATTTCACCTAACTTTCAGAGAAGCAGATGCTTCAGAGAGAGAAAAAAAGTGCATTTTCACATTAAAAAGCCCATGTAGTTAAGTAACAGCTAAATAAAGCATCGATGTTTTGGCTGAGCAGGAGTGACTCATCTCCGGGCCAGGGATTCGCAGTTGTTCCTTCTTCTCCTGCATAAAATTCCTTATGAATCAAAAAATTTGAAAATGGATCAAATTGTTCAACATTGAAGGGAGAGCTGGGGCCGGGGAGATGGCTCAATAGAATAAGCACTTGACTGGCAAGCGCAAGGGCCTGAGTTCAAGCCCCAGTTCTGCAAAAAACAAAAAAGCGGGGAGACCAACAGGGCATCCAAAGCCACACACCTCATGGCAGTGTGATGAAATCCTACTTGTGCTGGAGAACTGCCTCAAGCCCTGAGGGGTCGAAGTGAAAATTATCTAAGATAAAAGCGAGTACCAACAATACTCCTATATACTCTGAATAAGTGCTACCAAGGCAACAATACGCAATGTACTAATTCCTGTAACTCTCCTCACCTGTTTTAAAACTGTTTTATTGTTTTTTTCTCTTTAAAATAATAATAATAGTAATACTACTAATAATAATACCTCCTAAAGATCTGGGTCTAGCAGAGAGGGCCAAAGCAGGGAAGGCACTCGAGTGCAGTGGTGAGGTGTAGAACATTACCCCTCGCCTAATAGAAGGAGCCTATTTTTGCTAGAGCAGGTAACATGCTGACACATACTTGCTGCCAGGTACACACAAAACAAAAACTGATTCAAAAATGGGGTAACAGGACATTTTCATTTTACATCCCACTGAATGCAGATTTTAAATAATGGGCCTAATTGGCTAACATTGCATGAATGTATTTTCTACATTTAATGGGTTATCTATACACTACTATAAAGGACGTACTGCAGAACTGATTCACACACACACACACACACACACACACACACACACACCAGGGGGACCACAGGATATAAAGAAGCCCAAAAATGCAGGGTCCCCACATACAGTTCCTGTTCTCGGTGAGAGTTCAAATTTGTGGGACAGGAAGTGTAAAACATGAAGAAGGATTTCTAGACCTGGAGTGGGAGTAGAGTGTCTCTGGGTAGTGAGATCAGTTCTCATTTGGAGGTGGAATTAGAACTTTTTTTAATGTTTATGTATTTAGTACAGGGTCTACAGGGTCCACAGGATCCCACTATGTAGACGAGATAGTGATCCTCCTGTTCTCAGCCTCCCAAGTGCTGGGATTACAGGCGTGACTCAGAACTTCTCAGCAGCGTGATGCCAAGACTTCCTACCTTCGCATCCCCTCTCAATCTGGCCACTGCAGAAAATGGCATCTGCGATGAGGTCCGGGAGCCGGCCGTTTAGGTCAACGGATGCCAGGCAGCCTTGAAAGCCTTCCTTGGCGTGGACGAGTTTGGGCAAGGATTTGTAGGTGTCTTTGGCCACTCCTCCTATGTACAAGTCACCTGCAGGAAGACAAACTCCACGTCACAAAAGCAGCATCTCAGTGCTTGAAACACACAATAAGGATGAGGAGGGAGAGGAAGGAGGGAGGATAACATTTTATGAAATTAACACAAAATTAAATGTGTGAATCATTATTTTCCTAGAAGTGTAAAATATTAGAAAAGTTTGAGTAATGCATTAACCTTTGAAGATGGTCCTAGGAAAAAAGCAGGTATGATCTCGCATGCCCATAATTCTAGCACTTGGGCGGCTATGCCATCAAGGCCACCCCCGACCTTTAAACCAGAGTTCAAGGCTGGGTGGGGTGGGGAAAGACAGAGAGAGAGAGAGAGAGAGAGAGAGAGAGAGAGAGAGAGAGAGAG
>NDGN011546456.1:0-10714 GCA_002564285.1 Tympanoctomys barrerae | reverse complement strand
AGAGAGAGAGAGAGAGAGAGGAAAAGAAAATGGAAACCAAACTCCAGTTATTTTCCAACTGACTTGTCTCTTAGGATCTTTGCTTTTAAGAAGGGATCAAGAGAGTGCTATCCTGTAGAGTTGCTAGGAAGTTCAGTGGAAGAACCCACCAGAAGAATTATCCAAGAGGAAGCACCTAGCAGACATTCGGTCAGCCGGCTCTCTTACTAGTTTGCCTTCTGCTTAGAGTACTCTGGGGCCTTGAGTTGATCAGAGGTTCAAGTTCTCTCTAGTGGCTAAAGTCACCTTCTGAACTGTGCGGAAGCCCACTGCACTAGTGTGCATGTCCTGTTCACCAACTCATTCCCAAGACACTCTCTTTGTACCTGGAGATTATGTCCTTCAGGCAATTCCTTTTTTTTTTTCTTCTGGTACCTGGGGATTGAACTCAGGACCCTGTGCTTGCCAGGCAAGCACTTATTCTACTGAGCTATCCCCCCAGGCCCCATAAATCACATCATTTTGAACTCTTAAAGCTGGTTTGGAAGATTTCTTCTTAAGTAGTGGTCAATTTGTTTTTTCCTGTTTCCTCACAGGTTCCAATGAGACATTTTGCTTAGTTTTGTCATTGGTAGGTCTCTAGGTTAAGGATTTGCCAGCTTTATGGTTCACAAATGTAGAAAAGATGGAATTCCTTCCTAATTCTGTCTCTTTGCCACCTGCAGCTGCTGCACTGCATTTGAATGGCAGCAGCAGGTGTAACTTCTCAGCTGTAGTAAACAGTTCATGTAAGAGGCGAACCTCAAAACCCCATACAAGACCACTCCTGTCTACAAGTTGTGGTGACATATACTTTTTGGACATTCCTTTTCATTGTCACTTGTATTTCACTGTCATTCATCAATGTTTCACTGTCATTTGTATGTACTCTCATTAATCATTCCATACAGTTTTAGGTCACTTGGCACATTTTCCCCCCCAGCACCAAATCCCAGCATTCCTCGTGGTCACCTGGGCCCGCCTGTGGTCGGCAAGAGACCTCAGAAAAGAAAGAATGGCTATCCATGATTTGTCAAGCTGTGTGTACAAGACCTGAGACCTTGACCCAGAAGTCTGCAACCCGCCAGCCCACGGGAAGCTCAGCTCCTTGCACCTAAGAAGGGAAGGACCAAACCACAGACCGGAAGCTCCTGAATTGCCAGTGAGAGCACTGAAAGAGGACAGACAGAACAGTCACAGGGCTTCATCAAGTTCACTTAGTGTCACAAGAGGGGATTTGTGGTCCCTTGCCCTACTGACCAGTTATGTTAGTCTAGGATGTCACTGACCATCTACAGTTTGCAATGAAAGTAGCAGATGTCATTACTTCCCATCTTTTAAATAAGATTAAGCCACTACGCACCAACCTTGATCCTAACAGACAGACAGTTTTGGGGCTGGGTCCTATTTTTGAAATAATACCTGATTTTTTCCCTCCATACATCCAATCTCTTTTCTTTCCTCTCACTTAAATTTTAAGCCATTGTGTTGTACTGGCCTCAGAGAACAGTTATGGGTCATGAAGATATAAAATTAACTTTCTAAGTTTTAAAAGTCTAGACTCATGTAAGAGTAAAATAGACAATACGTACGCATTTACACGAGTGAAGATTTCCCGCGCCCCACTTGGGCAAGGAGAAGATGAGCCGGAAGGGTACGGCAGTCACTGACGGGCTCTGGAGAGAACGCGTGGCTTCCTAACTTAGGACCCAGGTAGAGTGGCAACTTCAAGGGGGGAGAGCGATGGTGTGGCTCTGTGACTCCCGCAGGTGTACCGGAAGCTGCACCACTCCTTCGAGAGAGCTGGTTGTGCAGTGGGGAGAGGCTCCTGGGCACTGACACAGCCTCAAAAACCAATCTCCTCCGGCGCGCGAGGGAGCAGGCAGCAGTTCCCAGATGCCCCAAACAGAAAATGTCTGACCTGAAGAGGCCGAGCACACAGGAGGCAGGAGGCCGGGCAGCATCTAGCAGACACCTGAGCTGTGAGCGAAGAGCGCTGAGCCCCAGCTCCAAGCATCCTCCTGCTACCACTTCAAGAGACGGGTGCAGGGGGAACTTCTCCCCACCCGCACCGCCAGTAATTTAGACCTAACTCCAGAGAAGACAGCAAATGGCCTGAGGTTCTATTTTCACTAGCTCTAAGAATCAGAGTGTGAAATAGAAAACCAGGTGAGTTAGAGAAGAGAAAGGAGCTACCTTTTCCACATCAGAGAATGTCAGCTAAGACTTACCCTTGACCAACAAGGGTATGTGTTCGCTCTATTCATTTGTTTAACTAAGTTTGTTAATTTTTTTAGGTCTGCTTCCAGCCTAGTGTATGTAACATTAGAATGTGATGGGAATTTAATGAAAAATTTTTAACACTGTTCAAGCTCTTCAGATGCAGAACCTTGTACTAAAAGTTATGAATGAAAGCAACCCTGGGCATGTCACTGGCGGCCTCCCTCTTTTCCCATGGCAACTTCCTGGAGGACACAGATTGAGTCGCTGCTTTTACTTCTCCCCATAGTGCCTAGTATCAGGCTCTAAAATCCACAGGAACCCAACGAATATTGTCTCCACTTGACACATTAAGGTGACAATAAAAAAGCAAAGGATCCAGGGAAGGCCTCCAACAGAGAGTGCTAATTGTGAAACGAACTCCCCCTTCCTGCCCCACTGCCTGTTTTCCTGTTAGCAAGAGCCTTCGCTGACAACCTTTTAGGGCTTACTGAAAGGGATCTTTCCGATGTGTTGTAAAGAGCCAGAGATGTCAGTTCAGGCAACACCCGGATGCAAACCGCAGCAGGCACGCCAAAGCACGTGAGTTTGGCTTTATAAATAGTGACCTCATTCTCACTTTCACCACTGAAGCAGCACTTGGCCCCACCCCTCGCGTGGTCTTCACTGGGCTTTGTGAAGTCCTCATAGAGGCCTAGTGTCTGCGGTCCCTTGATGGGCCGCCATACAAAGACAGCAAAGGAAACTCTTAGGCAGTCTCAGCCTGCAGTGCCATCACCACCTCATCAAAAATGCAGCTTCTCCTTTCGATTCTTGGAAAGACAGAGGAAAAATGACCCGTCTGTGCAGCCGGGCCCTGGCGGGTGAAGTCCTGCGCAAGTGAATGAAGGTAGGCTGCTGCTTAGCGACTGTGTGTCCAGGGACCACGTGGACGTTCATCACAAGCCACCCTTCCTGTGTTGCTGAGGCTTGCCCGCTACTCCTTTCAAGTAGGCCACGGACATAACTGACGGGCAGAAGGTGGGATTGGGGCGCTTTTGGCAAAGGATACAGAGAACACATATAAAGTAGGGGGCCTCAAATACTTGGGGGCTGGGTTTCTCGAAATCTCAGTGACAACCTCATGTCCTGCACCCTCGTCGTGAAGTCACTGTCTTCCTCCCAAAGCTTCTCTGACAATAACTGGAGCCGACACCAGCTGTATGCACTGCTCAGAAATCGGGCCGCGAGGAGCAGTGCAGGCCATGTGAGCTGGGGTCTGTCCAGCCCTGGGCGGCGGGCCTGCAGCTGGCTGGCCCCGGCAGAGTCACGCTGTCCGTTAGCAGCAGCACTTTGAGAATCCGGTTCTTCACATGTGAATGAAGTTAGCAATGCCGAGTGCGTGAGGCCATTAGGGCCACAAGACATGTACAGAAAATGCTACAGCACCAGCGAGCACGTGGCTAACACCGCTACAGCTGAGCGTGACACGGCCACGGCGCGCCTCCCTGCATATGGCCGCACCGAGCAACGCAGAAGCACGTGGAGTCTAGTTTGTTGCCATTTCTAATAAAACGGCAGTGGCTAGATGTCAAATTCACAAATCTTCCTGGACACTGATTGGACTGGGTCTGACGCATCTGCCTGCTGGAAACACTATTGCACTGTATCACCAGCATGTTATCAGCAGCCCCGTCTTTGACATACTTAATTTGAAACCCATTAAGCCTGGTAATAAAAACAGAAAAGGTACTTGATAAACACCTTATAATTTGATATAAAAGATTAAGAGATTTAAAAAAGTTCTATAAATCCCATGAACCAATTTCTAAGTCTAAGCTAAATGAGTCCCAGAAAGTCTTTCCTGGCTGTAGGGAGGAGCAAGAGCAGCAGACCACATAGGAAGCATTTCCCTGTGAGTGCCGTTTGGGAAGGAGGACAGACTATGGAGAAAGGAAGAAGCGGGGCGTCGAGAAAAGGCCAGACTGAGCTGGCAGGGCATCGGTTACTTGTTAAGTAATGTAAATATGACTGGAAAAGTAAATGAAAAGGTTTGAGCAAGCACCAATAGAACATGATAGACATGGTGGGGAGAGACAGGGACAGAGACAGAGATAGAGACAGAGACAAGAGACAGAAAGAGACAGACAGAGACAGAGAGAGATGAGAAGTCCCAGGACAAAATCCAGGCAGGCTGTGAGGATGGGGATTTTAAAGCAGTAAAGGCTTAGAGACGAAATGAAATTGCATCTAATATGAAATACGTGGAATTTGATATGGGGCTGCCGGGCCCAATCCAATGTTCTAAACCCAAGGTCCAGGCACAGAGGCTGAGGCCTGTAGCTTAGTGTAGCTTAAGCCCTTGGCCAAAAGCAGAGGAGTAAAGGATCTTCCTTCTCTTAAAGCAGGGAGCGCGTGGCAATTACAGCAAGCCTCCCAGCCCCCCTTCAGTAGCAGAACACAACTGTCAAGGTATGATTAGTCCTTCAACTCAGCTCTTATTTATTCATAAATATTTTCACTTGCCTCTTAAACATCATATTTAACTTTAATTTTTTTTAAAAAGCATACATGTAAAGGACAAGTACTTTGTAGATTTGGATAGCAAAGACTATGGAAACTAATCTTTAGTTTCATGTTTATTAAAGGATGAAAAAAAAAAAACAGAAGGGTAGGGGAAGAACTGGTTCCACAGAGCCAGCTTAGGGCTGATAAAAAAGGAGGAAAAAATAAAAATAAAAACACATCTTACCGTGCAGGGTACACTGCCCTGGAGAAGTAAGACAGCCTACGCAAACCCACAAAGTGGCACTTTAGGAGAAAAGACGAAGTCACACTCCTCTAGCTGGACTACAGAAAGGACATACTTAGACGCCCCATTCCAGGAGGGCTGGAACTGCGAAGGTTGGGACTGGCTGAGGGGACCAGCACTGCCCCCAGGTCCCTTTTCCAGCACGCTCGACAGAAAGGCACTTCTGCATGAGGACCAACCAACCCCTATCCCGAACTGATAGCATCATTTTTAATTTTAACCATTTATTGTAGAGCTCTACAGAAGCATCTGCAAGTCAGGTCTTGTCCAGATACACGAAAAACCATTCTTTCATGAAAGAAAAATTGAGTGTAAATCTTTTTATAAAAACAAGACCCTATTAGAAGAAAGGTCATCTATAATCCTTGGGGAACAAGCCCTCATTTATTGACTTATTTTTCTTCTTGAGATAAAGCCTAAGTTCTTTTTCCTGTGCCTACTTAAGTAAATCAAAGTACTGCTGGCCAAACCACGCAAAGCTAAAGCAGACCATGTTCCTCCAACATGCCTGTGCTTAGGAACAGACAGATCAAAGCTTCGCAGCAAACTCACATGGACCTGACCAACACACGCTGCCCTATCTGCGGTCTCAGCATGCCAAATGGAAAACACAGGGTCAAAAGGGCAACTCAAGCGATATTCTGTCCTCAGATATGAGATCTGTGTCTTTAATAGATCTCTATGACATAAATGTTAATTTTAGAAGACATCTGTTGAAGACATGCTCAATGGCCACTAGCTTGATTTATTACTTGTCCTGCAATTTAAATCATCTTTCATGAGGCATAAAGAATTTAACCATAAAAGAGCTAATTTTAATTCTGTAGTACCTATACGCCTTTAGTTCAGGTTTTCCCTGCATTCTAGTTTCAGCCTAAAGCCAAGCCAATCTGGCATCACCCCTGGGAAGCCACTTCTGGACTGCTGATTCCGAGAAGTCACATCGCTAGACCCCCTGCTTCCCAGAGGAAGCCTCATTCCACATCTCACGGCCTCCATTCACTGTTGCGGGGGCCAGTGACTTCACTTCACCAACCCTCCTAACCCCTGCCCCTCCTCTGCTGGCCTCACTTCTCCTTGGTTACCTGATCCATTTTATTCAGCAAACCATCCCCTGTGCCCCTCCCTCAATCTAAGCTCCTTATCAACACCATCTCAGATTCTTCATTGTGTTCTGGCATATCCGGTGCCTCCCTCTGTAATCTAAATAAAATCTAAGGCTCGGCACTATTCAAAGTTGTAAACTATCCTTTCTCAAAATCTTTTGCTAAGTTTTGAACCCTTTCCCCCAACAGCATTGGCTCGGCAGGCGTGAGGTCACATCAGTCCTCCTTGCTCCCTCACCTTTGGTCAGATCGTAGTGATCAGCTTTCCTCTAATTCCAATGTCTAACTACTCTGTCATCCTTAGTAGTGTCTTTCCTTTTCAAATGTCCCATTCATGCCCCTATTCAGCTGTGGGGCTCAACTCAAGATACACTTGGGTAGTATATACCTGTTTCCTTTAATCTTGAGTAAACATGATACTTGTTTTTTTAAAAAAATGTATTTAGTACAGGGGCTACAGGTTTTCTGCAGTGCAGTACAATCACTACACAGATTGGACTTGCAGTGATCCTTCCTGTTTTTCAGCCTTCCACGTGCTGGGATTAGAGGTACGGGCCATCGTGTCGAGTCTCAATCGCCATCTCAGCGAGCTCCAGGACTAGGGCCAGCATGGCAGGCCCTTGCATCTAAACCCGATATTTGAATCCTCATAAAAATGTAACCCTCATTTCTGACATGTATTTTTTCCCATTTTTGGTATAGATAACTTTTCTCCCTGCTAGGTCATAAATTTTTGGAAGAAATGACCACGATGTGGACAATTTTTTATTCTTATGTTCACATAGTAGTTCTTCATGAGTTGTGGACTTATTGAGTGAAATGAAGAATACTAGCTCATAATGAATAAATAATCACGTAAACAACAAGACATATTGAAAATGTTGTGGGCACAGCATTCATATTTGACCCTTTTCCTTTCTCCTGGAAATAGGGAATAAAAGTAGTGCTAGGAAAAGGATTTACCTTCTACTAACCTCTCGCTTGGACTCGAGGCGAAGCCATCTAGCTGTCTAGGAGCAATGGCATTTCTTCCCATTTTGACAGAGTACTTGGATAGAGTAACTCAAGAGCATTTTAACTTATAAATATTGAATTTATCTATGCAGAGAAGTAAAGAGATGGACATGGAAGTACAAAACTAATCTGCGGTGTTAATGTGCAGTTATGAAAGCCTCATTTTATGGGTCTTCTTCTACAATCAACATAAGTAGAAATCTTGGTAGAAAATTCAACTGAGCCTGCCCTGGCCCACCACCAGATTCTGCTTCTGGCCTCTTTTTCATTGTCTGGCCTGCTTCATGTACAAATATGACCTCATGCAGGCAGCCTCACACACAGTTCCCACTGTCTGTCTGTCTGCCTCACTGTCCGCCAGTCTGTCTGTCCCTCCATCTCCCTATCTTTCTCTCTTTCTCTCTCTCCCCCTCCCCCTATCTCTTCCCCTTCCCCCTCCTCTCCCTCTCCCTCTGGACTCCTCTACTACTTTGTCCTGTGGACCACACAAAGAGAGACTTGCATTTCATTCGTCCAGAACCTGTGTGACACTATGGCCTACCCCAGTGAGTTTGATATTCCCCATCTGCATTTCCTACTGGCTGGCAGATGTCACCTCCCTCCTGTCTTGGAGCCCCCAAGGATGCCTAGCATGGCAGTCTTCCTCGGCAGAGCTTCCACCTCTTTGTTCCTCAGTGGCAGCACCCTGCTCAGAATCACAAGGAGCTTTGCCTTCAGCATCACAGAAGCAAGTGACCTCTGACGGCACCTACAGTTCTGCTGAGCACTCGAGCATGGACCCATTTCTGGTTTTGTCTGGTGAGGTACTGGAGCATGAAGTTTGTCAGAATGCTACAGATGAAGAAACTGTGGTTCAGAGCGAAGACACTGCAGAGTCTGCATACAAGCCGAGGTCTCCAGGACTGTGATCGCCTGACCTACCCAGCACCGTCTTACACACTGTACACTCCAAGTAGAACATGGACATTCCCCACAACTCCAAGGCTGCAAAACAGAAGCAACTCAGAGAGCTGCAGCTGTGGAGGAAGACAGCAGGAGTAACATGCGTCCAGCAAGCTAAGATGGCTCAAATAACGCAGGATTGTCTGCATGCTGAGTCCTCTCATTAAATAAGTTAACTTGCTTCTATAACAGTGAATACTAGATGTCAGAATTCTGATGAGTGGCTAGAATTCCTATGGGGACAAACTTAATCTTCAGGTGTAGCAGCTCTTTTGCAACCACGTCCCCCAGAGTATGATTGGACACGGCCCTGCCCTCCTGACCCAGCTCATGCTGCTGTCCCTTCAGGAGATGCGTAGTGGCCACCGAAGGCTGCAGCTCTGTGAGTCCCTTACATTTTCCTATGGGGAGTCTTGTAGAATTAGTATTTTCATTATTCTATGCCCAGAATCCAGAATGCTTTGTGTTCTAAAATTCTGTTCCTAGCTGGAATCTTAGAATAAAATTGGTCAAAGGAGGAAGATTCTTTAAAAAAAAAAATTATGACTCTGAAATATACAACAGGAAGATAGATTTTGTTTGTGTGTTTAGACAGCAGACTGTGAGGGAAACCTGTGGGTATGCTAAACAGGGAATAACACAAAGAAAGTGCTCTGGAGGTGCACGCGGAATCCATCTTTGGGTAAAGCCACTCTATGCGGGTGACACTGTGGCAGGTGGGGAGTGAGTCCAGGAAGACGAATTCACACCAAGCTAATGTCCACTCTTGGCTTTCAGCTGCCAAATCACCTCAAGGGAAACCAGGGGCGGCTAGTTGCAGCTTTGTTCTACTCTGTCCTGGTCACAATGCAACCGGTGGAGACACCTGTGCCATCCTGTGGCACACACCTGTGGCCATGGTGCCTCTACCCCCTCTCCTGATGTGACACTCTCGGGGACGGCACAGGGCTCGGGAGAGCCGCCCAATGTCACACACGTGTTGCGCCTCACACAGGCAGAGGGCGGGCTGCAGAAGGCGCCCCGACGCCTGGCCCCCACGGGCCCCCGCAGGAACAATGCTCAGGCGTGTGCAGGCTCCTGTCGCTCTGTAGGACTCGCACTTACGTCTCAGCAAAAAGAAAAATAGCTCGATGATAGACACAGGCCGTCACGCTTCTCAGATGGAGCCATGAACACTAAAGCACAGGTGTAAAGGTCGCTGTTACAGGCCTGGCCCGCTGGCACCGAGCCTTCCAGGGCTGACTCTTCTCCGGGAGATCTAAGCATTGCGTTGTGGGGAATGTGGGCAGTGAGGGTGGGACAGGAGCAGAGTCCAAGCATGGCATTGTGTTCATTCGTGGATTAGTGGATCCTGGGGTACCAGCTCCTCTGGTGAGTGAGTCCCCGACTGAGGGCCACTGGGAGGAGGGGTGAGAGCGATCAGGACGGGCGGTCACTGAGGCAGGACCAGGAAGGAAAGAGCCCCCGCCCAGCTCCTGCCCTGCTTCCGGGTGCCAGGACCTTCACCTCGTTCCTCCGCTGTGACCTGGCACCCTGCGCTCCTGCCTTGCAGCTGGCTGGCCTCAGACCGAAACTTCTAAAAGTGCCAGCCAAGCCCATGCGCTCCTCTGAGTCGCGGGTGCTGTGTTGTGTCTAAGTGACTACGACAGAAGGGGAGCCGCCTGCAGACAGGAAACCAGGAGGCCAGCTGAGCTCCCCCACATGTGGGAACAGGAAGCCACCCTGCTGGCCTCTGGCATCCTGCTGCGCCCGGACAGCCCCAGCTGCTTATATGCCCGGGTATCAAAGAATACATCGGAAGCTGCGTGTTGTGGTAGAAATACGTGACAGCTCACACGTAAGTCGTGATGACAAGCACGGGCTAGGACAGCCCTCAGAAATGACCATAGCAACAGCTATTTCTGTTTGATGTGACTTCCATTACTGCCTAGCATGATGCTTCACCTCCCTAAACCCCCCTCAACCTCATCACCTGTAACACGAGGACATGCAACCTGACATGGGAAACACACCCAAATCTCTCACCTGAGGCTTGGGAGAGAGCACATGACAGTAAAGAAATTAGTGGCCTGCAGTGCCCAAGGAAGATGCCCACCAAGCAGCACAACGCTGTCCCCATGTCTAGACTGGCTTGCACTGCCACCCTGCTGCTCATGTCATCGTTCATAAAGACCACAGTAATTATTTGCACTGCTCAATAGTTCACAGATAAAAGCAGACACACAATGACCACATTAACGTGCTGTGCAGAGCAAAGCCTGGCTGACCTCCTGAGACTCTCACACGACCCCAGAAGCAGCATTCAGTGGGACAGTAATGGGCCAAGAGAGCTCCAGGACGCAGTACCAGGACTGCTGAGCTTTCCCAGGAGGACGCAGAATGGAACTGATTCCCAAGGATTCGAAACTCTGTTCCGAGCCCATCCAGCTTGCCTGTCTAAGGCAATCCTCACCCAAGGTTCAAAAGGAGTTTTTAGTGCAGTAGACATCAGAATTTCTCTGGCTCATTCTAAGAGAGAGGAAGGAACAGAGCGATAGGAAGAGAGAGACAGAGAGAGAGGGAGAGAGAGAGAGAGAGACAGAGAGAGACAGAGAGAGAGACAGAGAGAGAGACAGAGAGAGAG
>NDGN011546451.1:5956-16914 GCA_002564285.1 Tympanoctomys barrerae | reverse complement strand
GTTTACAGCCTCCCAAGAGCTGGGATTACAGGTGCACACCACCATGCCCAGTCTCAATTGCTGCCTCAACATGCCCCAGGGGCGGGGCTGGCACAGCTGGCAGCAGGCCCCACAATCAAACCCCTGGCCCCTGCACCTGTTTGCAGGGTGCTTTAATTCACTGAGCTATTTGGCCGGCCCTGGCATTACCATTTTGCAAGCTTGCCACAAGTTATTTAGATTGGAAATGTTATAGGCAGTCAGTATAAAAAAAAATAACAAGAGTAGTTTAGAATTGTGAACTTAGGATAGTAGCAATCTAAGTGTACAAAGATTATTATTGTGAATAGCTGTATGTTCAGTAATTCAGATATTAATCCTGTGAAATAGCAGTATCTACATTTAAAAAAAAAATCTTACCAATGTCACTGGTTTGTGGCAAGAAAGATGAAAACCCAAAATTAGGTAACTTTTAATCACAGGAATAGAGGTAATTGTTATTTCTTGTTGGTAGAAATTCTTGCTGTTGTAGAGTTTTAGTTTTTGTTTATGTGTCATTGGCCTTGATACAATTTTAATGAATTCAGTTAAAAAATAATGTTTATAGATTGTGTTTAGTAATTGGCACTATCCTGTTTAATTTAATTGAAGAACCCATTGAACACTTTGGAGCAGAACTAGTATACTCTGAAGGGGTGCAATTTTGAAAATGTATGATAGTAAGAGTGTTAGCTGATGTTGGGGAGATAGCTCAGTGGAATAACTGCCTATCTGGCAAGCACAAGGTTCTGAGTTCCATGACTAAAAACAAAACAAAACAAAACAAAAAAGTTAACTATTGTTGATTTTTCAGTATCCTGGATTTTTGAATAAGTGCAATAAAAACTGATACTTGCTGAACTTTGTTTCCATAATCTATTTGCTATATTTTCTGTTTTATTTCTAACTTTCCTGCAGACTTCTCGGAGAGTTAAAATAGTTTCTAGAATAGTATAGTAAGTTATAATAGCAAAATTGGAAATGTTTTTGCTTGTGCCCTTATTCTCAGTATTTCTTTCTTTTGATAAATCAGATCAAAACAACATAAATATCAATTTTGACTTCGTATGACTTAGTAAGGTTGGTTCTTTTTGTTTGTTTAGAAATTCTAGTAGCAATTGGTATGTCCAAAATACAGATTTCCCTACTAGATAGACCTGAGTGGGTTTTAACTTTTTGTTTTGTATGTGTATATGTAGTGATGAAGATTGAACTCATGGATTCATATATAGTAGGAAAGAATTCTACTGCAGAATGCTGCTTCTAGCCCAATCATTAGTTTCTAAAACCAGTTGAAGGGCTGGCCAAATAGCTCAGGGGATTAAAGTGACTGCAAGCAGGTGTGGGGCCAGGGGTTTGATCCCTGGCCTGTCTTGCTGCCCCTCCCCCCCCGGAGGCATGCTGAGACAGCAATTGAGACTGAGCATGGTGGTGCATGCCTGTAATCCTAGCTCTTGGGAGGCTGTAAACAGTCAGATCACTATTGGTCTGATGTAGTAGTAAGATCCTGAACACCCTGTAGATCTTTCCTAAAATAAATAAATAAACAAACAAACAGTTCAAGTTAATATTATATTTTGGAAAGAGAAAATTGAAACATTATGTTTTAGAAAAAAAATTGAAACAATTCAGCTTGTTAAAACTTGTGCCTATAAAATGCTATTGGTGCTACAAAGAGGATGAGAAGATATAATAGATGACCATTCTCTTCCATCAACTTACATTATTTCGAGAGGGTGATTTATATGCTAGCATGTGTGACTTGAACATTGTTTTGTTTATCAGTGTTTACACTTACTCAAGGTGTAAAATGTATTTAGTTCTTATATTTTACACATGTAATATTCTTCATTGTTTGCTTTTTGTTAGTTGTTGAATAAGAAGAACACAAATGTAGATCTTGTGCTCTAATACCTCTTGACAGTTATTATAAACACGTTTTCAGTGAATTTATACCAGTGGTAAAATTGTATCACTTAGGCTTATCTATTACATAAAATATAATTTCTGAGGTTTCCGCAGTATGTTTTAAAACTGTCTTGGGCATGAACAGAAAGTCTTCATTGTGTCTGAATCATCTTTAATGCCTTATTAGGACTAGAATGTATAGTATGATCATACACTATTTTAAGCTTTTAAAAAGTGTGATCTTTTCAACAAGAAATATGACATGGTCTCGTATGTACATGTAGATTACTGAGCATGTATTAGTATATATATGTATATAAAATAAATTATTGAAATAAAAGTTCCACAAATATTAACTTACTGTACACAGTACTCTAATATTTCATCTTCTACTTTATTTTTTTAAATGTTGATTGAACGTACTAAATTGATTTCACAAATGAGCTGTAACTTATTAAGAAAACATTGCTTTGGGTCAGGGTTTTGAATAGCATTCCCTGAAATTCCAAAGAGGTTATAAAACTGTAAAAGAAAGTATTTTCTCTATTTAGCATTTATACTATCCAGTAAACTTATTTTTTGCTGTTCTTTTTTATTTTTCATTGATATTCTTAGTAGCATTACTTAAATATGAGCTAGAATCGTTAAGCAATGCTAGGAACTCATAAATCTATGTATTTACTGCTTAATTCATCTTTATGCATGTGTAAATGATGTTACATGTATTTTATTTTTTAAAAAGAATCTTGTGTAAAATGTGAGTTGTCTGGTTTTATGAATTTTAGGTATTTCTGTCATAAGTTGATCCAAGGCAGTGTCTCCCATTATGATGCTGCACTTACGCTTTTGTAATGTAAACTAATGTTAGTTATCTGTTCCTGTCATATTGAGTATCCATTCCTTTCTTTTGCTCTTTTTCAAACAATGGGAAAGATGGTAACAATTACAGTAACAAAAAATAAAAAGCATTGTTATAAGAATGCTTAATCCTTATTTTGAAAGGTTCCCATTGACTTCTGTCTTATATTGTACTGATATTGAATCACTCATCACCCACCATTACAGATTATGAATTTTATTATTTGAAAAAAAATAAACATACTTTTTGTTTCTTTCTGAGATAAGGCCTCTCTGTTGTCCATAATGCACGCAAACTTTTTTTTTTTTTTTTTTTTGGTATGAGGGATCAAACTGAGGACCTTGTGCTTGCCAGGCAGGGGCTTATGCCACTCAGCTATGTCCCTTATCCTTAATGAATATTCTTACATATTGTTATAACTGTACATAGTGTTATAAATTACTGTACTTGGGTAGTTAGGACTACATTGTATACCATTGTACATGGCCCAAAGTATATAGCTTTAAATACACATTCAGTTGAGCAATAATTTATAATAATATATACAGTTATAACATTTATACAAGAATATTCATTATGGGTTAGGGAGACAGCTCAGCAGCGTAAGTGCCTGTCTGGCAAACCCAAGGTACTGAGTTTGATCCTCGGGACCAAAACAAAGAAACAACAAAAAAAAATTATTTGGGCTGGGGAGATGACTCGGTGGTCTAAGTGCCTATCTGGCAAGTAGAAGGATCTGGGATCAATCCCCAGTATTGCATGCTGTGCTGATCACCAAAACTGGGCATGGTGGTGCATGCCTGTTATCCCAGCTTTGGGGAGGCTGAGATAGGAGGATCATTGCATGTCTGAGCTGCGTAGAGACCCTGTACAAAATAAATAAATGATTTTTAAAAAGAATATTCATTAAATAAAAAGTAATAGCTTTTGTGATTAGTATTATTATTATTTGCTTTTAAAGTAGCACTAGGTTTTTAATTGTGAATGTTACCCTCTTCTCTTTTTTGTATTGTGGACTTTGGAAACACCAGCAACTTTCACCTTTTTCTCAAATCCAGTACAGTACTCTCAAGAATAAATCATCAAGAATTTCATCATTAGTATGTTGTGCATGACTTTTTGTTGACTTGAGTTTTACTGTATTGATACCTGACAATACTAATCATGGATTATGACTTTCATGTTTTTTGTGACTAACAATTGTGGCATAATTTATCAATAATAAATTCTTCCTTTAGAATTTCAGCTTTAGCTAAAATGATTTGCTTCCTTATTTGAGATTGATAGTAATTCCCTTCCCCACTTCCTTATTCCCCTTCCTTCCTCTTTCTTCAGCTTTCCTTCCCTTCCTTCTGTGTGTACTGAGGACTAAACCCAGGGGAACACTTCAGGGATGCTAGACAAGTGTTCTGCCATTGAGCTACACCCCCATTTTTTTTTTTTTAAGTGCTTGTTCTGAAGCAGGTTCTTGCTAAATTGCCCAGGCTAGTTTTGAATTTTCCTTTTGCCTCAGTTTCCAGAGTAGCTGGAATTGGTAGGCATGTGCCACTATACCTGGTTTCCAGTAGTGTTTTTGATACATATTGAGCCACAGTAGCACAGGCCTGTGTTTATGTTACAAGCTAGTAGATGTGAAGTTACTAAACAAAAAACATCCAGGAGTGCTGGATGGCACTTGACATCAGTGATATCCAACCATCTTGGTTTAATTTGGTATGTCGTATTAGCTAAGATTAAGTTCTAGCTTAATAGGCTGCTTAAATTTCTAGACATTGTTCACATGTCTAGAATATTCACATTTGGTTATTAAGAGGTTGAGTACATGTAGTACATTTTCATTTTAGGTGAGCAGTATATACCTCAGTGGTTGGGTTTATTATTTAACATCTGATCTGTTTATTGACATTACTGTTTTTGTTTTCTTTTTTGGTACCAGGAATAGAACTCAGGGCCTTGTGCCTGCCAAGGCAGGTGGTATGCTGCATCCCTGCCCAACTTTACTGTTATTTATTCCTCTCTGTATACTTCTGTCTGAATTTGTAGAAAAACTTATGACCTGTTTAAACAGTCCTAACTGTCACTTAGTTATATAAGTGACAGTTTAGTAATACTGCTGTGCAATAGGCAATCCATACTACTTTGTTTTCTAGCAGCATATCATGTGAGGCCATCAAGAGTATTGGCTCAGTACTTGGGTTAAGAGTACTGGCTCAGACACCAGATGTTTTATTCCTTATCCTCAATATTGTTTTTGTTGATTCAAAAGATTGCTTTTGGCTTTTAGATAAGAGGACAATGGAAGGAGACTCTTGTCATTTATAGTTAATGAAGAAGATAGAAGGACTTAGTGAGGTGTGGAGTGAAGGTCTTCACATTCTGCCTGGCTCTAAATCCCAGTCAGGTTTTCTTTACCTGGCTAGACACTAAGCTAATTGCTGGGCATGAGGGGAGGTGAGGAAGGATGAAGATGTGTAGAGAGGTCACATATCTTAGCTTTTAAAGTACAAGGAATCCTTTACTAACAGATGGGAAATAGAATGCATGTAGATTGCTTTGTGTTGTATACTGATTTTTGTGTGCATTAATTTTAGATGAATTTTATTATATTAACAACTTCATTGTGCTTTCAGTAAAGTTAACTTAAAATATATACTTCCAGGATCATTCTCATAGTCAGTCTTACGGAATGAAGAAAAGATCTTTTGGCTCTCATAAAGACCTACTGGTTAGTTCTGCTTTGTGTGTTATTTCATAGTTTTCTGATTACTTTAGGTAATTTAAGAGTTATGACTCTTTTGATATGCCCCAAAGACATTATGGAAACTTTTTAAGGTGCTGAAACTTCATACATTGAGACCTTATCAAAGGAATTTTGTTCTTATTCGTAAGATTTAATGGCAAATTAACAAACCCTAATTCTAAGGGGAGGTAGCTTGGTTAGTAAGTTAATCACAAGATGCTCATGAATGGGGTAATTTTTATTTATGAACTGTTCTTTGGAATATACCTCAAGAATGAGTTTTGTCAAGATTCATTCTTGTTTTAGAAACTCTGAATTGATTTAGTTTGATATTGTGGTTCATGCCAATCTTTAAGTAACTTTCATTCTCAAAATTTGTGTTTTGGGGACTGAAATACACACATACAAACATACACACACACACACACACACATTAATGTATGTATTTTTTGTAGAAACTAGTGAAATATGTAATGGCAGTGTTCTCATACTAGCTTACAGAAAATTCTTTAAACTATAAGTAAACCGTAGCAGTACTTAATGTGGTCTCCATTCTCATCACCTTGCTAAACATTTTTGTAGGAGAAAAATGTTTATAGAATACTTTCTTGGGGCATTAGAGATACCTCTTTCCTGTTACAAGACTTGCAAAAGTAGTGTAGACCTAAACTCTCTGCCAATTCAAGATTCCCTTGGGAGGGGTAGGATAGGGATTTGGGAGGAGTTGGGAGGCGCTGGCTGGTGGAAGAGCCTGGGAAGGGAAAATGTGATGGAAGGAAGCTGAGTCAGAGGCTTTGGCAGTTTCTGTTTGAAGAGCTACGGGCAGTGATCACCCTTAGTGAGGATATGAGTGAAGAGTGAGTGATCTAAGAAGGCAGGGCCAAAAGTTGTAGAGGTGGGGTGGTAGTAGAGTGTCCCTGATTGTAAGGATGGCAGTGAAAAAAGAAGACTTTTAAACTAGAGGTTGTTTAGGCCAGGGTTTGATCCCCAGCATGCCAGCTTGCCCCACCCCTGGGAATTGCTGAGATGGATTGAGTCTGGGTATGATAGTGTGTACCTGTAATCTCAGCTCTTGGAAGGCTGAAAACAGGAGGATCACTATGAATCTGATCTATGTAGTGAGACCCTGTACACCCTGTAGACCCTGCTGTAAATTTGTTTAAAAAAAAATTAAAATAAACTAAAGGTTGCTTAAAATGTACTTACCACTGGTAAAAATGATGGCTACAAAAGTTAGAAAAAGAATTTTATAGATAATTTAATTCAAGTAATCCCAATGTATAAAATTGTTTTTTTATACAGGGTATTAGAAATTAACCTGCTATAGATGTTTTAGACCAAACCATATTTAGTGTGTGTATCTTCTTTCTCTATCTCTCTCCCTCCCTTTTGTAATTTAATTTCATCAGTTTATTTTGACAAATAATGGGAGTAGGAGAAGTTGAAATCAGATAACTCTAATCATATCTGTAGTTTTGCCAGATGGATTATAAAAATGGTAATTACTCATCTGTTCTAGATTTTTCAAGGCCATTCTTAAGTATGAAATGAGAATAAATTATTTCTAATTGTCTACTGGTTTATTGTTTTTTTTAAAGTAATAAGATATTAGCAATGACTTGAAAATGTTTAAATTTTAATACTTTTTTGATAGATTTGAAGTACTTACTACACTGACCTTTTCTTAATGTAATTAATCTAGTGCTTTAGAAATTGTTTTAAAGAAGGAAATTTGGCAATATCACATTTTGGCTGTATGTATTCAGATTTTTATATGTGTTGTTATGTCAGCAATATTTAACATAGGAAAATGTGTTTAATTTTGCTTTTTCAGAGTGGCCTCTACTTTGATCAGAGGAAATATAGCAGTCTTAAACATAGCAAACCTACCTCTGCATACTACATTCGGGTCTGTCTAAAATTTTTTTGTGCTTCATGTGTTTTATCCACTTTTGTTTAACACATTTCTAATCCCCCATTTTGCACTTTGACTAGTTGTAACTAACAGACAAATGGTTGTGTACACACCAGTTTTTGCTCATTGAATTCATATAGTCCATGTGAGCGTGCCTTCAAATGAAATTAGTGAATCAGTAGGCATAAGTACATTTCATAGGATAGGTACCCTTTCAAAAAAGTTTACACATGGAAGTATAAACTGTATATGAGATGAAAAGAATGTAGTTGTTGGTTTAATGTTAGACTTGTTTTTAAAGCATTTGATGTATTATGCATTTAAACATATTCAGTGTATGGCACACGGTCATTTAGAATAATTCAGGGCTGGGGCTGGGGCTCCATGGAGAGCACTTGGTGAGCATGTTCAAACCTCAGAACTTGGGGGTGGTTGTGACCTTGTAAAACTTATACACATAATTTCAGTACTCATATTTTCTATGTCTGAATAGGTTTGGTGAAAAAGATATGAAAATTATGTTCTCAAGTGACATCAGGAAATATTTTATTCCTTTAAAAAATATGCTGGAGACAATGAGGAGGATGAGAGAGAAAGTGAAGGAAAATAAATTGAGATTTGTTATATACATGTGCCAACACCTCACAGTTGATATAATCATTGTATATTACAAATGTGTACTAATGAAAATTTTTTCATAATTTAAAAAGCCATGTTCTTTCAGTACGTTGATTCATTGTGATTGGTACAATTTATCTGATTAAACAAAAGCAGATTGTCCACAGCTTGTTTCGACAGATCAGTTTTCTATACTGTTTGGAAAAGAGTATTTGTGGCTATTTTTTCCCAGTAGCTAGTCTGAACCCATTAGAAATTTGTCATGACATCAATGAAAGTATCATAAGAACTGCTGGTAAGTGAGACATGGTAGCTATTTGCCACACACTCAGTGCCATCCATGGTCCTCTTTTCCTCAGTATTTTATTAGGTTCCCATCTCATATCCTAGCAATAGTATTCAGAGACTCATAGGACTTAGACACATCTGTCAAAAACTATAGCATGATTTTTATTCTCATTCCTTCAGTTGATATTTTTTAAAGAGTTTCTAATATGTTTCTTACTGCATGTGTTTCTAAACTAAGCAAGCAGGAAGTACTAATAAAGTACAGATTATAAAACTGTAAGCTTCTTGCCGTCAAGTTGCTGAGACCAAATTTTGTTTTTGCTTATTTATTTTGCTTTGTTTTTCTTTCTTAGCACTCTTCTTCCCTCTACAGTGACCCTTTGGCAACATCTAAGAGTAAAAGGGTTAGTACTTTCTGTAGAGTATATTGCCTTTAGAACTACCAGTTGCTTTTCTTCAGGTTTAATAATGCATTTTTTTCATAGGCTTCTCCTACTTCAAATTCTGGTTTGCTGAGAAGTACTAGTCTGGTTTGTATTTTCCTCCTCTGCTATGTATGCTGCTGTGGGGCCGCAGATGTGGTGCTTTGTGTTTTAAAAGCTTTCTTCCATAGTAGTCAAGGACAATAGGCTTTATGTGCCATGTATACTGAGAAATGTACTATCAGTGCTTAAAATATAAACCTTAAGAGCATTAAGAATAGAGATAATCACTTTATAGAAGTAGACACTGCTGACTTGCGTAGAATCTGTTGCCTACAAAAAAGGTAGATTTACATGTGTCTCACCACATGAACTTTTGTGAGATGGCTGCCCATGGAAAGGATGTCCTGTTTTTCTTTGGGATAGGTTGACCATGTTAATCTTTTTTCTAATAAAGCATGCTGCTTAAAAGCTAAGGTAGTAGTTCTGTGTAATATGAAAATTGTTCTTTGGTTGCTATCAAGCTGTTGTATTGTGAGCAGTGCTAGCAGACTGGGATGCTGAGATTTTATAACATAATTTTATTGTGACAATTGGCAGAATGTTCCCTAATCCCAGTTTCTTTTTAAAATAATTCTGAGTTCTCTTAGTTTTGTAATGTGATGGTGAAAGTAACAGTGGTACTATTATAATGAAATGTGAGTTTGACGCTATGAGACTAATTAAGCAATTTGTGCACACAAAAAAGCATTACCAGGTCAGCGAGATAACTCAGTGGTCTAAAGTGCCTGTTTAGGTAAGGGTAGGCAATCGCAGGGACCTTGGTTTGATCCCTTGCATCACATGCTGTACCAGCCCTGCCCCCAGGTGGGCTGAGCTGGCCACCAAAAAAAAAAAAAAAAAAAAAAAAAGAGTTACCACCTATAGTCTTCATTCTTCAAAACTTTTGCAACTGAGTACTGGAAAAAGAAAGTTATTTTCAAAACAACCTTATGCTAAATAGATAAATGGCATTTCTTTTGTTCTTTAGGCATCTTTATACAATGGTGGATTATATAACCCTTATGGTTCTCGAACTGTAAGTCTATATGGGGAAGTTGTGAGGGGGTACGATATGGGAGAGCATAGGTTACTTACAAAGAAAATGTTATTTAATCAGAATTGTAATTACAAGATGTGATATATTCACTCAACTAGCCAATTGTGACTCTTACCCAAACTTTGCTAAAAGGCCTGTTTGAATCATGGCTTAAGTATTAGGGGAGAGAGTAGAGAAATCTCTTGTGACTCAGTAGCTTTACCTGAACAAGTCTAAGCAGCTCTTCTTTTTTACTTTTGTGTGTGTGTGTGTGTGTGTGTGTGTGTGTCTTTTTTTTTCAATTTATTACCCTTTTAAAAAAAAAGCCTTTACTTGAGAGACATTATGGCAATAAATGGTATGTCATGACAAGAAGTACATATTTAGAAGACCAGGATGGCAAGCACTCCAAGTGTAAGCAGCTCTTCTTAGAGCAAGCCTGTTCTCTCCTCTCAGAGAGCTGGTAGGCCCTGAGTGGTGGGAATAAGGTTGAGTTCCAGACCAGAGAATTACCCTCACCCTGGGAGTATGGGTCAGGTTAGGCCTGTGGTCACTACTGTATTCCTTAAAGAAAAGGCAGTTGCTCACTTGTGATTGTAAAGCCCTTCTTCTTGTAAACTTTATAGCCATCTGAATACAGTTATTACTCATCAAGAACAAGTTCAGCCCGAAGCAGTCCTGTGGTGAGCTGTGTAGTGTCTTTGCATGCTATAAATAGAAATTTTTTGTTTGTCATTAATCTGTATGCACTGGTTAGAATATTGTGGATGTGTTATGTTTTACTCTTGTGCATGGATTATGGTATCCCCTTAGTATACAAAATTAAGTACAGTACTAATTAATTAATTGGTGGTTTCTGTTTGAATGTGACTGAGCACAGATTTTTTTTTTTTTTTTAAAGACATGGTTGAGGTCTGTAGTCCAGGCCGGCCTTGAATTCACTGGGTAGCCCAAGTTGGCCTCAAACTCATGGTGATCCTCCTGCTTCAGCCTCCCAGATGCTGAGATTACAGACATGCACCACCCTACCTAGCAGCAATAATCAGTCTGTCCGTCCGTCTTTCTTTCTTTCTTTCTTTCTTTCTTTCTTTCTTTCTTTCTTTCTTTCTTTC
>NDGN011546450.1:13509-27898 GCA_002564285.1 Tympanoctomys barrerae | reverse complement strand
AGTCAAATCCCCTCAGGATTTAACCTGAAACCCTGTACCGCAGTTTGTAGATCCTTTGTGAGTACACCCCACCTGGCCAATAAGCCAAGAACTGTGTTCAAATTGGAGAGAATTGATCCATCTTTTTTTTTAATCCATCTTTTTTTTTTTTTTTTTCTTTCAGAACCGGGGATTGAATTCAGGCCCTTGTGCTTGCCAGCAAGCACTTACTCTACTGAGCTATCTCCACGTCCCAATCCATTTTTTAAGAACGTTCCTAATTGTGAATTGATAACACATAGATATTAAAAGGCCATCTTCCAGATGTACTTTTTCCTTAGTAAATGTCTTATGCTAAAAAATTAAGTTATGCAACTGTTCTTTAATGTCTGCCATTCAGACATAATTTAGAAATCTTTTCAGTATGGTATTTGGGTACAAATTATTAAGTATTTGCAGTATTATTTTCTTTTTAAAAATGGATACCTCCTAACTGTAGCCCATTACAACTTCATCTTTAACAGCCACACTATGGTTTGGGGGTTGTTGTTTTTTAAATGACACAACATGATTGATGTAATCTGGCATGATTCATCACAATGTCAAGCATCAGCAGAACATTTTGGGAAAAAATTTCATCAAATCTATTACTGTAAAAATTGCCACTTGCTCATTCTTTTTTGGGTTAACTTCCTGCGTGGTGGAACAACACCTTGTTGATGTCAGAGCACACATTTTTAGAAAATGAGGTCATTAAAATAGGTGTTCCTGAAGTCCCACAGTTACCTTAAGTTTTATCAGTAGGCATCAAAGGACTATCAAGCAAAATCCAAAAGAGCTTTCTTCCACTTACTTTTGACTAAAAGAAGCAGAGTGTTGTGACTTGTCCTCCTGCCTGATCTTTTTGATGAGTGGAGATGAGGGTGACTGTGTATGTGGGTTGCAGCTTAATTAGATGACAGTAATTAGGGAAGCAAAGAGCTAGATGGTAGGCTCCTGTGACAGTGGCTTTCATGGATAGAAGGATGTTTGTTACATAAATCCCAAGGTCATGAGTCAGATACCTCTGCTTTTCTCAAAACAGACAGCAACCCTGATAGAGGCCAGCTACAATGCTGTTTCCAAACACTCTGAAACCAGATCACCCCGACAGTCAGAAGACAGTGACAGCACCATTCTTCAAAAGGCACCTTCTTAATTTGGTGTCCTTAGAACCAAAGTGGAGACGGAAGAGTTCCAAGTCTAGAAATATTTTGAGTAAACAAATCCCAAGGTTCCACTATAGATGAAGGAATTTGCTAGTTTCAATATAATGTTGTTTAATTTTGCATATTAAACTTCTTGTAAAAAAAAATAAAATCTATCTCTCCAAAGAATGTTCACTATATCTCCTTAAGCAGTCATAATTGCTGTATGAATCCTCACTTAGTCAGCCCTCAAATGTCTTTCAACTATTTTTTTAATATTTGGTGCTCAACTAATTCCTTAGCTTGCAATCCTATCAATCAGAAATTACTTCTTTCTTTATACTTGGCATAGAATTAATTTTGAAAATGTTACAATTTTCAAAAAATTTGGGGGAACGCCTGCTTAAAGGCACATATTACTACTCAGAAGTTTAAGGATTTTTTTTAAAGGATATGCTTTCGGAGTAGCTTTACAATGTGTTTTCAAGAATTACCTTAATGTAAAAATTCTCTCACCTTACTTTCATTCACACATCATATTTTCTAAGATGGTATCTTTTCATCCCCTTCCCTTTCAGATTCCATGTTATGAGTGTGCATCCATCAAAATTTTTCATTTTAATATTTATTTTGCCAGTCATTTTATCAATCCCTTGGATAAAACAACAATAAACAAAAGGAAGCATCCTACTTCCTCACTTTTTACCATTCTAATACACTAAGAGAAAAAGTGAATTCTTTTCTTTTCTTTTCTTTTCTTTTTTTTTTTGTACCAGGGTTTGAACTCAGGACCTTGTGCTTGCCAGGAAAGCACTTAAGCCACTGAGCTATCTCCCTGGCCTGAAAAAGAGTAGCTAATCCAATGAACAAATAAATATGTACCAAGAGATTTTGAATGCTAGCGGGCAGAAAAGTAAAGAGAAGATTATTAAACTAAATCCTCCCAAAGTCCCTCCTAAAGTTCCTAAAGTAACCACACATATATGGAGAAATGTGGTTATTCTCATTTATTTGTTCATTTATTCAAAATATATTCATTAAGTACAATCACTGAACACTTTGGGTTTGACAATGTACTAGGTAAAAATACAGAAGAAAGCAAGACAGACACAAGCCCTGGCTTATAGCTCATCGCTGCAGATGGAACGGGTGATGAGACTGATTTATGAAGTACTGTGAACACTGATGGTGTGGCGTAGTCTTGAGGCAGCACCATCGTCATCACAAATACATCCTATTTTCCCTTTCCTGTCTTTTCATGATACACTGAGGCTCATATCTGAGCTCTGAAGCAAACACAGCAGGTGTCTTCCTCTCTCAAACTCCTTAGCAGTCTTAAGGTCTTTTGCTGCCTTAACCTCCACCATGCTCCACCTCCAGCCACCTCTCCAGGGCAAGACAAGTCTGGTCCATCTGACCCACCCATAATGTTCACAGTATGGATGTAAAGTGTAGCAACACAGGCTGCTTCTTTGCTGCCCACTCCTTACCCAATTTGTTTTCTCATAGTCAAAAGAAAGTGGAGACAGATCAGCGAGGGTGATGGACAAGCAGTGCCCAACTGGGGAAAGGAACTAAGTCTTCTACCCTGAAAATACCAACTATTTCTAAAGAGAAGGTCTTCAAGGACCCACCTTGGCTGGATATTGAATATTTCCATTTTTGTTATCTACAAGAAGGTGGAGAGAATATATACAACTTTGTTCTCATTTCTTTCACTTAGGACTTTGTATTTTATGTATTTAATTAAATACAAAATTTTGAGATATGAGAAGAAATAATGAGGTTAAAGGTATAGTGGTGCACCACTTACTAACATGTGCAAGGCCCTGGATTTGATCCCAAGCAGCCCCAAAAGAAAGAAATGGGGGGGAGAGAAAGAGAAAGAGAGAGAGAGAGAAAGAGAGAGAGAGAGAGAGAGAGAGAGAGAGAAGAGAAGAAGGGAGAAATGAAGAAGACTATGGAAAAGAGAAAGATATGCATAACCAAAACAAAATATAATCAATAAAAGAAAATCAATAGATGACTCATTGCTTAAATTAGCAGGCAAACACTTAAATATTTTTCATAAATATATTCAATGTTTTAGAGGAAAAGAGGGCTATAATGAAGGTATTTTAGGCAAGAAATAAAAACTTTCCAATGAATCAAACAAAATTTATCACCAAACATTCAATATATGTTATTTATTAAACTCATGAAAGAGTTTTGGCAGCAGATTGGCCACCACAGAATAAAGACTTAGTAAATGGAGGCGAATAAAAAGTGTTCGAACTAGAGTTAAGGGGCAGAAAGAGGTTGAAAAGTTAAATATATACAAAAACATCAGTGATCTGTGAGATAATGCCAGAAGGTCTAAGTGTATAATTGGAGTTCTATACGGAAAATAGAGAATAGAGTAGAAAAACATCTAAAGAAATATGTTGAAGATTTTCTAAATGTCATAAAAAAGAACTTCAACCCATAGATTTTAAAAAACTCAACAAATGTCAGCCAGTATAAATACAAAATAAGCTACATTACTTTGTGGATAAAATAGTCAAACATTAGATTCGCCCAAGTTAAATAGGTTTCTCTCATGGAGAGCTTCTTATAACTTTTAGCATATACAATGCAAAATTCCTACAGAGAAATGTATACGTTTCACAATTTTTTAAATTAACTCCTTTTTAGGACTCACTTTTTCTAGGGTGTTATGATTCTCAGAAACATATTTTTAAGTACATCTGATACAGTGGCAGAAAAAGAGATAAGTAAAAGTGGAAATTGGAGATTCCGTTACAGTGATGCAGAGGACATATTTATAAACACAACAAAGAGAACAAGAAGCTTTTACCTGAGACCAAAACATATGTGCAGGTAAGTAAAAGTACAAGAGTACATGTGCTGAGAGCATTTGAATAAAATGCCAAAAATAAGTCTTCAACTGCTAAAATTTGGTGCATTGGAGCAGGACTCTTTTTGGAATTAGGGACTGTATAGAGATCATCAAGTTAGATGAGATCACATTGAATTAGGATGAGCCCTAAATCCAATGAATGGCATCCTTATGAAAAGAAGCTCACATGTACAGACACCCACACTGTGACAAGCTAGACGCAGAGGCTGAAATGCTCTAGCTACAGGCTAAAGAACAAAAAGATGGCCAGTACTAAAGTGAAACAAGGAGGCATTCTTTGCTAGAGCTCTTAGAACAGTAATGGCCTAGTGTACACCTTGATCTTTGAAAATCTAAACTCAACAAATATAAGAGAATATGTGTTGGCTATTTTAAACTATCTCATTGTGGTATTTTGTTATAGGAGCCCTAGAAACACAATTATGTAAATATCAGTTTCAGCTGCACAAGATTTCTCTCTCTTCATGTGTAGGTGAATGCCGACCCACTTGCTATAATTCAAACTATTAATACTTTCTAAATGATGAACTAGGTTACAGAAATGTAAATCTGCATACCCAAGGTCATATAATCGGCAGTAAAGCCAGGATATGAACTCACAGTCTGGCTCTAGAGCCTATGCTTTTGATTGATACTTTTGACATAATAATTATGTAGCTTTCCAAAGTATGAGAGAATGGTATGTTTGATTTAATTTTGCTCTGCTTTTCTTATCTGTGTGCTACTATCATATTTTTATACAGATTAGATGAAAAAGATGCCGCTGAGCATTGGAGAGGAGTTGGAAATGTGTGTAACAGTCCTGACCACTGTGTCTGTGTGCATTAAAATATTTCAAGGCTGTCAATAGTAAATCTTGAGCCCAAGGGCCAGTGAGATAGCTCAGCAGAGGAAGCACATGCTTAGGTGAGTACTGGGACTGGGGTTCTACCCTCAGTACCACATGGAGCACTGGCCCGAGTCTGGGAGTGGTGGTGCACACCTGTATTCCCAGAGCTGGGAAGGCTGAAAACAGTAGGATCCCTGAGTCCAAGTTGTGTAGTGAGACCCTGTACCAAATGCATAAATTAAAAAAAAATAATTAATAAATAAAACGTGAGTCAAGAACATTTTCTAAATGCATTTGAGCTTGAGATCATATCCTCCTTCAAGGGCAATATAGACCACAGCTTTTTTTCCTTGCCACAAGCCCTTTGATGTGAGGCTATGTGCAGAAGGAAAATTAAGCAGAAATCATTAATTCTTGTCCTGAGTTTTGGTTCTTTGCTTCATTTACTTTGGGTAAGGCTTTGATCCTTATTTTGGGTATCACTTCCTGGATCTAGTGCACTTCCTTGCTGGCACAGATTCTTCATCCCACTGAAGAACACTCCAGCTTCCACCTCTGACCATTGGGTCTTCCTAATGCAGATCCATGAAACAGGCCTGCATGAGGCATGTCTTGAGCTATATGTCTCCAGTTGAACTTGTGAGGGCATGTTCATGGGTTCTATGACTTTAGCTAGACTCATACAGGGCATCGCCTTGAGATCCAAGCCCTGAGTTGGATTCTTTAGGTCTTTAGTGTGTGGACAGATTTCCTACAATCTTTCATTTTTGACTCTTTGGGTAGCTATCACAAAATAATCCTATAAATTATGCATCCTGTATTAAATTGATTTTCTTGAAAATTTGGGCAACAACAAAATTCATACCAGGAGAGTGGAGTCATTTCTGTGATGGCCACATAAAGCTTAAGAACACTAGGAATTAATTTAGAAAAGTTTTGAGAGACTGGTCTAAACATGGCCCCTATATGCTGTAACCTATATCGGAGATATTGTTTGGTGCCTGGAAAATTAGAGTACTAATAAAATGCTGCTGATAAGATGAAACTCCAGAGCCTTGTGTTGAGAAGATCTGCATTGGTGGATGGATCCCAGGTAGTATATTGTACTTTGGCAAGAAGTTGGTTTACATATTGCTTGTATTTAGAGATATTACCTGAGTGTTAGAAAAAATTCAGTGCTGTCTCCTATTGGGATGGTGGCATGGTTACTGGTGAGAGCTATGGGCCACATTTATGTTGGAAACTAAAAGCAAAACGCCAGCAAGGTGATTTGAAGCATTTCACCAGGGGAGAGGCTCTAGTGGAAGTTTGTATTGCAAGAATGAAAGAGAGGATAACATGGTTGTTGAGAAGAGGACAATGGGAAAATGAACTGAAGCCTTTCTTTCACCTGAATATGTGAGTGTATTTGAATTGCAGAAAATTCTTATTTTTTAGTCATGCCATGTCATATTGTTAAAACTTAATGAAAGCAAGAATTGTAATCATAATAACTTTCTCAAATATGATTTTAATGTTATTTTAGATATATGTTTATAACTGTGTTAATTAATGAAAGTAACGCTCTTTTAAGATTGAATTTTGATCACTCTTTGAATATTTGCTATTGGTGCAGAAGTGAGTGTAATAAGAATGGTATATATGTAATAGTTATATTAATGTATGTCTGAATAAACTGAGACATGTTAGCTCTTTATAAACCTGCCACTAGAGACTGCTTTAAAGAAATTTGTCTGGCTGCTGAATTGACAAGGGGTGGATTATAGTGGCTGATTGACTGTGTCAACCTGAGAAGGTTAGAAGCTTAACTATGTTGGCTCAGCAATTCTACACCCTAGGGTATATAGAACCCACCTAGGGCAGCTCATCACCTGGATGGTATAAAAGGGAAATGAGGAAGGACAGATGGGCTTCCTTTCTTCATAGGCGCACCAGTCTTTGCCTTCAGATTGCACATTGTCTCCTGGCTTATAGCACAGATTCTTTGGCTTCCACCTTGGATCCTTCAGCCTTCCATTGTAGACCTACTGGCCTCCTAATACAGACTTGCATGGGACACTACAATGAACTCCAGACCATGGACTGAAACCTTCAGTATACAGTGTGCAGACACTCTCTGCATGATTCATCATCCAACTCAGTGGCTGACCATCATAAAACCATTTTGTAATGTCTTGTACATTTGTCTATCTTATGTTATATCTGTGTTTCTAGTAAAGCAATAACTGATATACCCACCATCCTGCATGGAATATGAATCATTCCTTTGTCCTGTGTGTCCATGCTGTATACCCTACCCGGGTGTTAGTCTCTTAGTAGCTATATTATCAGGTTGACTGTCATGTTCTTGCAGGGATTGTGTTTAATCCTCATTTTATTTAATAATGAACCCAAAGTGTGAGAGGAGTGATTGTGCTACTTAAAAATATGCCAAAACAAAGCCATAAATTCTAAAAGAATTTCCACCTTTAGAAATTCTTCTCTTTAGTGTATCTTCTCCAATGTAAATGAAATAGCATAGTCATGTGATCAGAAAAATACTACGGTATCCACTAGAACTGTTTCCTCTTATAAGTAAAACAAACTATGAAAGAAAGTCAAATTTTTCTGGTGTTTCTTTCTTTTTTTTTTTTGGTGTTCTGGTACTGAGAATTGGATCTAGGCCCATCACACTAATCACAATCCCAGATCTTTTTTTTTTAACCTTTCAGACAATGTCTTACTAAGTTACTAAAATGACCTGCCTGGTCTCCAATTTGCAATCCTCTGACCCCAGCCTCACAGAATGATGAGAATACAGGTGATAAAGTGCTTTCTTTCAATGGAAAAGGTGAAATGTAAGAGGTACTAGAAGAGAAATAGACCACATATATATAGTGTTCATTGTAGTATTATAATAATTGCTGTATTTTTATTATTATCTATTATTAGTATTAACCACTTACTTGCCTGATTTATAAACTTATCATACATATTTATCTATAGTAAAATAATGGCATCTATAGCATTCAGTGCCACCTGCCATTTCAGACATCCACATATCTTACAGTGTATCTCCTACAGAAAAGATGGTGCTACTGTACTATACTTTACAGACATGAACAGCAAAATCTGAAGTGAATTGCTATGCTGTTTTTTTTCATATGCAGCCTCAATGTGCCTGATTCATCTCCAATTCCAATTGGATAGAAATAATCAATTCCAGTTTCCAATGTCTAATAAGTTCCATCATATCATTATGCAAGTTTAACTCATAGAACTTCTATGTGTTCTCTTGCCTTTTTTTGAAACAGGGTTTTGCTTGCTACTCATTTAAGGCTGGTCTTGAACTCACTTTGTAGCCCAAGTTGGAGGCTGAGGCAGTGATTCTCCTGCGTCAGCCTCCTGAGTACTGGGATTATAGGCATCCACCACCAGGCTCACCTCTCTTGACTTTCTGAGCTAAGGCAGATATCTTAAAACTGACTTTCTGGGCAGCATCATATAAAATCCTCTGTGTTCCCCTTTACCTTGCTGGTCTCCTAAGCCTCTTATTCTGAAACTTTCATGAGCTGGGAGCATTCGACTCCCCTGAAAAATACATATAACCTAAAATGTTGTTTCTTATTTTACAGAATTCACTAAACTTTTGAAATTTAAACTTAGACCCCAGGTAAAAAAAAAATCTACCTTTAGAAAGTCTTCTCTTCAGTGTATCTTCTCCCATGTAAATGAAATAGCACAGTCATGTGATCAGAAAAGTACCATGGTGTCTACTAGAAATATTTCCTCTTATAAATAAAACAAACTATGAAGGAAAGTCGAGAAGAAAATCATGCACATGAATGTAGAGATAGCACTGACTTCACATAAGGCTTGTCAGGAGTCAGACAATATGACCAAGATTTTTTGCTTCCTCTTTATTGGCTCTTTGCTCTAAAGATGTTGTCAAAATTGTCTGCCAACAATTTGAGGTGATTTTCACATCAGCCTCCATCCAGCAGAAAAACCTCTCTTCCTTCAACTACTGGATAATCTTCCTTGGTTTCAGGCATTGGTCATCTTGGTTAAGAGGCATATCTTCAGACCAATCAGTGCAGCCACGACCAGTGGGATTAACTTGACCTTCTCACCCTGGAGCTGGAAGAGGAATCAGCTTCCTCTAGAGTGTTGAGCAAGGAGGAGAACCTATAGGGAAAATCAGACAAAGGGAAATAGTCCCTGCCAGATCAAAAACACCACAAGGATATAAATGAAGGCTTACATTTAAAATAGGTACATGAGACATGGTTGAAAATAACTCATTACTTCCTCGATATGGGTAGCCATAATCACACCATATCCCTTGAGTCCCACCAGTGTGTACCTTAATGGGCCAGTGTTAATTGGTCACCAGTGAGGAGCCTGTGGCTTTCCCCTGCACGGGCATTTTTAAAAAGGTCCCACTGAAGTCATTTATATATTTTAGAGTAGTTAATGTGCCCCAATGGGCCTGCAGCAAAAGATGCATTTTCAAATATCTAATGAGTAAATGGAGCATTTAGTAAGACACAGTCTAATTACTTTAGGTCTTTGTAAAATATTAATTTAAGGCAACTGCAGCATTAAGGAGTAAGTTTGCCAAGCAGTGCTCAGTGATTTAGCTCCACGACTGCCATTAATATCAATAGAAGTCTTGCAGCTCACTTGCCGCCCATTGCTTTGGAAATGTACCCCTAAGGTATAGAAATCCGCTACAGTGGTTTTCTTTTTCAATTACAGTTCCAAAGGAAGTATGGTGTTGAGTTTTTGTATGTAGGCATATCACCTCCTGCCTGGGTAGGGCTGTGGTCTTAGGCACTGATGTCCATAAATACAGATTCATGATCCATGTTGTGCCATCATGACCACTGAATATGCAGAAGAAATGGTATTTCGGACCCTAGACAAATACCTGTAAGAATAAAGTCACCATCACTATAGAAGAACATGATTTACCTTGGAATTAAAAAACTTTCCAGGGCCGGCAAGATAGCTCAGCAGTCTAAAGCGCCTGTGTAGGCAAGCAAGCTTAGGCAGGCACAGGGGACCTCGGTTCGATCCCCAGCACCACATGGCATGTCAGTCCCGCCCTCAGGGCAGACTGAGCCAGCCANAAAAAAAAAAAAAAAAAAAAAAAGATTTTCCAAGACATTTCACATCAAGTATACACCATTCAAAATTTGTTAGTACATTTTCTTAAATATGGCAAATGTTACCTTTAAGGCACACTGAATGGAATCCTGAATATTTCTGAATTGAAATTTGTAAAGGAGTACATCGCAACAACCCTGAAGTTACATTGCATGAGACTATCTTATGTAGGACAAATCCCCAGCTATTGAGTTGTTTGGTTTGGTGCCAATGGAAGAGAATGAGCTGAGAGATTTTTATGCGAATCTAGAATCCCTGTCTGCAGTTACAACAGCTTCTTAGACACACACTAGTGGCTAACTTGCCTGACATCACTTTATTATCCTTGTTAATGAATTCTCCAAATCCATGATGGAGATAGTCTGGGAAATAAGTAGTCATCCTTTGGTTCCTACTCTGGCATGATGACAATTCTCAACTCTAGACAGGAGGCGTGGTCATGATGTCATGGTGAAGGAGAAGTTGCTAAGGTGGGAAGGGCTGTGGGAATGTGAAAAGCAATTGTGCTCCCGGTTTTCATGGGAGAATCACAGATATGGAGGTGGCTGTGGAATAAGAAACTTCACTAACAGGACTGGCCCTAATCTTCATGAAACACAAAGTGGCATAGCTATGAGACTTTTGACTTTTTCATCTAAAGTTTTTAGGAACAACTGCTGCTGTTTCTTTAGCATGGAAACAGTATAGCTCATGTAGGAGAATATGCAGCAAGCACATAGCTTCGAGTAACATCCCAGTTGTTGCTATTTCATTCATAGATTTATTTATGGCCATGCCAAATGCCTCCATGCTCAACTTGATCTGATCCTTCTAGA
Source organism: Tympanoctomys barrerae (assembly GCA_002564285.1). Taxonomy (NCBI): domain Eukaryota; kingdom Metazoa; phylum Chordata; class Mammalia; order Rodentia; family Octodontidae; genus Tympanoctomys; species Tympanoctomys barrerae. The sequence goes on along the minus strand of NDGN011546450.1, from coordinate 17,038 downwards.
ACGTCCCAGGTTTCTTTAATTTCTGGATCCCTTTGCAAATTATAAGAGCTAATTTAATTTGGGGGTGCGCAGTCTAAGTCCCTAAGTCCCTTTCAACTCCAGCAAATATTTCATTGTTTGTAATGCCTCTTAATACGCTAAACAATATTTATGCTGCACTCTACAACATTTTATAACTTTCTTCTAATTGCCTTAGCAGTCTTTAAAACCAGAGCTTAGCACTTCGATAATAAGCGTATTAATTTGTCTAACGTTTAAGTTTTTACAAAGGAAGAGACAAGCATTAATTTTGTTTAGTTAAAACAAGCTTTGCTTTTGAACAGCAGGTGGTAATTGAAACAAAACAAGGACTCATTAGAGGAGCGTCTGGTGGCTCATGATACAAACAGAGCACACTAGAAAACCCAAACACAAGAGCCCTGAAATAAAGTGGTCATCATCTAATTAACAGAACATGTTTTAATTACCGAGTAAACCATGCAGCGCCGTGTGTCAATTTAACTGATGTGCTAAGTGCCAGTTTACAATATCAGAAACAGACAAATAATTGGAATCTAATTACATGCAGGTCTATTGCACACCAGCGCCTCCAGCCCATCTTAATAAACAAGTTTTTACATCAAACCATGAATAGCAAATACAGCCGTGCTGTTAATTGCTACATTGTGATATTGGGACTTTGCCAGCTCTGACTATTAAAATAAGCTCTTGTGTGGATTGCAGTTTCTCTGCTACGCTTTAATTAGAATCAAATGAGAGGCAGAGATCGGGCTGTATTACTGCAATTCAATATATGTAAATAAGATAACTGGCTAATCTTTTTATTTTATTTCCGAGCCTCCATGCAATAGGCGGTTTAGTTATGGTAATAGGTTATCACTTTGCAAATGAAGTAGACTTGTGCTGTGAGATGAATCAAGAAACATGGAATCTTTGCTAGAGAGTCTAAATATTCCCCATCCTAGCACGTGGGATCCAGAGAACCTTCTTGCCCGAGATATATGATGTTATATTTTTAATGCCCATATCAGCCTGGTTTTTCAGCAGTAGCTTTTGATGTTGTATTTCACTTGTCCAAATAAACGTGTGATCTGCAACATGCTATTTACAATGCTCAGACAGATATTTCAAGATAAACTCTTTCAGTGGAGACTCGTTTCTTTGAGTACTTGAAAGGTTGCAGGAAAGGTCTACATAAATAGTGTATAATGCAAATTTTAAATTAAGACCAAGGCACAGATAATGCTCATATTTCATACTGTATATAAATGTGCTGCTTGTCAGAGAACTAATCAGGGATTCAGAAATACCGAGTATGAAAATGAAATCTATGGTAGGGCAGCTGATGGGCCATTTTTCTGTATTTTCCAAATAGGGAAGGAGATAGTATAGCTATTGTTGAAAAATTACCAAGTAATGATCTCCTGGGAAGATCTCCTTATGTTTCATTAGAATTGTAATTAGAAGTGGCCGTGACCTTGGGAAACCTGCTTCAGGAGCAATCTCTCCTCGCTTTTGTTTAAGAAAAACCTCCAACTTTTCTCTCCTCCTGGGCCTGAGGCAGTGTTAACTGAACTCATAGAAAGAACCTAATAAAACCCTTCAAATGTGCTTCTCTAGTGCAACAAAGGGAAATAAGCAAACACAGAATGGGGTGTCATCCGGTCAATTTTACTTGTAGTTTGTCACTGTAAATTAAAACCATCTAGAGACTTCTTTCCTAGATTTCCTAGGTCAAGCCAATAAGTTACAACTGTCCTCTAATGAAGACAGGGGAGTTCTGTGGAGTATCTGGAAACTCCCAGGACTTTGAAGACAACCCTAAGCCATTTTCAACTTCTGCCCTATGGTATGAAACCCAAGCCACTCATTGGCTTAAGCTGAAGTCAACCTAAAACAATTCTCTGCAAACTTGGCACGGGTCCTCGCCTATTTAAATTTCCATCACACCATTGTCGAGGCTCTTGCCTTTCACACGGCTTGCCTGGTGGCTGAGTTCCAACTCCCACAAGGGAGCAAGTGCACCATGCGAAATCCTGGAAGGGCCCACATGTTTCCAGCACCTCCTTAGATACTTCAGTGCAGGGGTACAAAACATTCCTGGTACTCATGTTGTTGGCGAAATCACAAAGGATTTCAGTCAGGTACTTCATCCATCTCAGTTCAAAAATGAAATGGAGCCTCCTGGTCAATTGTCAGAGAAACAAAAAACAACTCTTCATATCCCCTGCTTTTCTCCCATCATCCACCCTGCCTGACAAACCATGCCAACTCCAGTAACAATGTATAATCAAAATGTTTAAAATGCAAAGTAAACGTGTATAAAAAATGTACAGAGACTGGAAAAGGAATGTAATAAGGTTAAATTTTACAAGCATAATTCCATATGTTGAAAGCATCTTGTAGTTATGTCAAATACAGATGAAGCTATAAATTACCACAGAATCAAAAGTGTCAAGTTTCAGGCTAATGATATATATATATATATACATATATATATATATATATATATATATCTTCAGAATTCTTACTAAAATATAAAAACATGCTAAACATAGAAAAGCTAACAACTGTACGAAAAGCAAGACAAAGTGTTACTAGTGTCTGCCAACTGGTATTAGTCACCAGAGCAATCAATCACATAGGAGCAAGCCTCTGTGGCAGGCGACCAGGAAAGCAGAAAAGCCACCTCTGCTCTGTGGTTGTCTTATTTGTGGTTACCTCTGCAGAGATTCCATACTATTCCATTTGCTTGCTGTTAACCCTGAGAGGGCCTGGTTAGCAAAAAGAAAATGTTTATTCAATTAAAATGTCTTTATTTCTACTTAAAACACACACAAAACTGTCAGCAATAGAAAAGATTAGGACTTTGGGCTGAAGCATGTGCTCAGTTTACTCTATATTTGAATTCTAATAAGTTATATCCATGGCATTACAAAAATTATAAATGACACGCTGTCAGAAGTATACATGTGTATGTCTAGAAATATACATAGTGCTTTGAAAGCTGTCACATCCAGTCCTGTGGTAAACATCACCATCATTTGCTAAACAATGTTGTTATGTCGTTGGTCCCTGGATATTTTCTCCCATGTTATAAAGCCATGACCCTGAATTCATCCCAACTCTAATGAAAAATAGTGTCTCTTCAAGTGAGTGATCTTTCCAAAGATTCCACATAGTATACAAAAGCAGTTTGTTTCTAAAACACCCTTAGCCAAATGATAATTTGGACGTATTTGATGAATTTAAAGTTAATAGGGGCTGGGGAGATGGGATTGGGGCCTGGGTGATGGCTCAGTAGAATAAGCGCTTGGCTGGCAAGAACAAGGCCCTGAGTTCAATCCCTGGTTCCACCAAAAAAATAAAATAAAATAGAGTTGGTAAAGAGGGCCAAGGATGTAGTTCAGTGGCACAGCAGTGCCTACCTGGAAAGCATGAGGTTATGGGTTCTATTCCTGGAAAAGAAAGGAACGAAGGAAGGAAGGAAGGAAGGAAGGAAGGAAGGAAGGAAGGAAGGAAGGAAGGA
>NDGN011546450.1:0-13459 GCA_002564285.1 Tympanoctomys barrerae | reverse complement strand
GAAAGAAAGAAAGAAAGAAAGAAAGAAAGAAAGAAAGAAAGAAAGAAAGAAAGAAAGACACTTTCCAATCTTTCTGAGAATGACCACAATATTTCTGCCACTTTGAAAAGAATTTACTTCAACATTTAGTGCTATCGTGTGTGCTTTTGTTAATTTGGAATCGAACAGAAAGTTAATTTAACCAGAAGTTACAATAGCTATTACAAAGGTAAAATATGACTTCTTTTAGATGACGGTAGAGTGTAAACATCAACAGAGTGCTGTGAACTGCACACTTGTACTCCCCCTCTCCCATTCTTACACTGAAATCCTAACCACCAGGGTGAGGAAGTGGGAGGGGTCCTTTGGAAAGCGATTAGGCCATGTGGCTAGGACAGAGCCCTTATAATGGAATTAGCATGCTAGTGAAAGAGACCACAGAGAAGCTGAGCATGATAGACACCTGTAATCCACTCTGGGAGGCTGAGGCAAAAGCAATGCAAGTTTAAGTCCAGCCTGGGCAACATAATGACTTAAGTAAGAATCTCCCAAAATAACGACTGGAGATACAGCTTAATCCAATGGCCCTGGGTTCAAAACCCACTGCTGCGGAGACAGACAGGCAGACAGACAGACAGACAGACAGACAGACAGACAGACAGACAGACATAGAGAAAGACACAGAGATAGACCACTGAGAAAATCCTCTTCCCTGCTGCACATGACACAGTGGGCTTTCACCAGATCCTAAATCAGCTGGTATCTTCATAGGAATCCTGAGCCTCTAGAACTATGGGAAATAACTACTACTTATAAACCACCCAGGTTATGGTCTTTTGTTATAGCAGCCCACACTAAGAGATTAGAAGTGTTTTCTATAGTGGTGCATTCTTTGCCCTGCCACCTCACATGTGCTTGCAGTGTGTCCAACCCAGTGCTTCAGGCTGGTGGCCAAGCACTTGCCTGCATGGAGACCATCATCTGGAGAAGTTCAACTACAAAACTAGGTACTAAGGCTTAGATATTAAATACAAAAGGAAGGATTGGGTGGGAACATATTTTGGAAAGAGCACCCCCTAAAGAATTCTCAGCCTCTAGAGACTACATAATACTTAGAGAAGAACCCTGCTTTTTTATTTATGGCACCAATTTATAAACTACAGAGACCAATTCTAATAATCTATGTAAAAGGGACTTCATCACCTTGGAAGAAAATTGGAGGTAGGGACACATAAAATGACAGCTGTAGAGCCTGGATTAGACATAGGCAGGAAAAGAGGACTGATAGATAGGAACTAGAAACCAGCAGGCATGTCTGGTGAGCTGCCAATCTTTTGTCTTATTATCCACTCAAGACCCAAAGTCATGGGAACTCTTGTGCTTAGGTTCTGCCACCTCCTGGGCTCCTTAGGAAGCTGACTCTGTCTTACACGGTGGGAACCCAGTGTAGGAACGATACCAAGAGCACAGGGTCGAGGCAATTTCCCCAGGGGAGATGTAGCCAAAAAAAGGGGATGATTTAAGGCTACAAGTAGCTAAAGGTCTGCTCTTATTTATTTATTCAGCATCTTGAGAAAAAAATGCCCATTTTTAAAATTAATCAAATACTGGCAATTTTCTCATAGTAGTATATGAAGATGCTTCGCTACTAATTTTGGATCTGTGTAGGTTATCAAGCTAACTATATTGCCCATTTTAAAGGAAAATTTTCCTAATATATAATTGTAAAATACTTCAATTGATAAAAATACTTAGGCAAAATGTCCCAAATACATATAATGTGTTTGGTATATAATATTATGTATAGCTGCTAAAAATCAAGAACAGGATCCTGCACATGTTGGGTGCAAGCTCTACCACTGAGCTACATCCCAGGCTTCCCAAAATATTTTTTTTTCTTTTTCACTGCCCTGATCAAGCTCAGGCCTCAAACACACAAGGCAAGTGCTCCAGCACCTGTGCTACAGGCCAGCCACCGATTTTCAAATTGATGAACTCACCAGGAAAATGAAGAACAAGGAACTTAAAACATTTGACGTCATAGATCTGTCAACTGAGAATCTTCACTACTGCTCAGTAGCTATTGTTTTTGTGAAAACCATGTAGACTAAGTGGTATATAGATATGCACTAAATAGAACGGTACTCAGCCCACTGTGGGACCTTGTACTGGATCCAGCCCATACATAAGATCTCTGCACTATACTTGCAACTCTGTTGTACATCTAAAATTATATCTAAGTAAAAAGATTAGTTTTAATTGCAAATAACATGTACATGATGGGTTTTTAATGAACATAAACTGCATCCTACCTTGCATCCTTTTGATCTTGAAATATTTATGCTCATCAGTTTTCTGGAACAAATGATTTATTGTTCATTCTTTAGCAAATCTCTCAAGGTACCAAAAACAGAAAGAAGGAGAGGGGATAAAAAAAATCTAAGAAAATCCCAAATCAGATTTTGCTCTGCTTGGTTATGAGATGAAACTATTCATTATGAACTACCCAGATACACATCGGTGGGGGCATTCTAATACTGACACTGCAGAGACACACTGCTAAAGATAATGAATTTGCCTACTGGTTATGGTAGGTAGCTAGTTATTCTTTCCATCGCTTTACTTCTAGACAAAACTAACACTTTCAGACATCTTGAGAATGCTATAGTTCATCTTTAACAGATAGAATTTTGTTCTTATTTTGTTAAATGTTACATTTACATAATTGTGTATGTCATTGGTGTTTATGAGGATATACCAAAAAGTACAAGCTTTCCCATCTAAAGTATAGAAAATTATTAGTCTAAAACCAGTAAAAGGATCCCACTGTGATAACTTAGACTATCTGCATTTAGGAAACAAATAGGTTTTAGATAATGTGAACAAATTTGCTTATTCTGCTCTAAGATTAGTCACTTATTCTTTGCACAGAAGTTACACTGGTGTCAGGGACAATTTTTTTTTTAAATCACAGAATATATTGCTTTAGAAATTCCTGACAGTAAGCCAGATGACTTCACTAGTGGTTGTTCTTGGTTTTGGAAATTAAGTACCCCTCAAAGTTTTACATGTTGGCCAAGTCAGTCCACTCTAGTTAAAATCAAAATGACTATTGTAAAGTAACACAAGGTGATTGAATAGTTAACTATAGAACGTACTGTTGTCGAAATATTCTTATCTCTAGACACAAAGATATTTATATGAAAACTGCATTCTTTGTGACAAACCAGAATCTTATTTTGCTGTGGCCAAATGTAATGGACATCTGTTGTTTTTGCCTGCCCAGAACATATTCCTCCCTTTGCTATTAGCAGATGCTGGATTTCAGAGAGGCTCACTGCCCTCCTCCCATCAGTTCTTCTGGTTTGGGGCACACCCTCATCCTTTCCCACAAACTCCCAACCTCTGAATCAGACCCAACCCGACATCACAGTCTTTCCCCTTGGCCACAGTGATTGGCTCAATAGAAGTTGCTTTTTAGCCAGACCAAAGAGATGCAATTCAAAGAGTCATACTGGAATGACTGGAATTGAAAATCTCTTATTCCTGTAAATGGATGTAGTAGAATGTCACTCTTGGGGGCAACTTGTAACAAACTCAACACATTAAAGGAAAGGAGGAGACCAGATTAGTGACAAATCAGACCCATAGCTGGATTCAGCCATCCTGAAAAGGAGAAAATTTCATCTATTCTAAAAGTAACCTGATGCTTCCTTCTTCCACTAGTGTGACCTGGCCTGTAGATTTATGTCTCCTGCAGCTAACATAATACTACCTAATTCATAAAATTTCCTTGCAGTCTTCTTCTTAAATGACTCCAACTCTGGTGAAACTTGTGTTTCCACTTAGTTCATAAATATGTACTAAGTGCCAACTATACAAAGCAATGAAATAGATGAAAAAGATTTCATTGGACAACCTCTAAGCCCTCAAATGAAAATGTGCAGGCACCTTTTAGAAATTGATTGACAGTTTAGGGAGAGAGAAGAGAAAAATCTGAAATTTTCTTTTCTTTTCTGTAAGTGAAGTGTTATAATTTTATCCCAAGAATGGCTGTAATAGGAAATCCCTAGAATATAATATGAGGGGCATGAGTTTGGCATAAATGACCTGGTCTAAAGTCTGGCTCTGTCTTTTACTGTATGACCTACAAATTATTTAGATGCTATTAGTATTGATTTCTCTATATGCAAAAATAGCACAAACATGCCTAGATCAAAAAAGTTGGAGGTCTGAGAAGATATACACAAACTAAAGGTTGTTATGTGTGTTATATTTCATTAAATGGTAGTTTCTAAGGATACTTGATATTTAATTCAATGTCATGCCTCATCAATTTCAGAATTTGGAGTTTTGCATTCCACAAGAGAAGTATTACCTTATGTGTACAGTCCAGATTGCATTTCCTTACTTTAGGTTCTATGAAGACAGACAACTGCATGTTGGTGACAGCCACTGGAATTTCTCAGGGGCATGTGAACATCATGCTCTAAGCCAAGTGCAACATTTGTCCCTCACCCTGAATTCACGTGTCCTTCTGCAATCTGAGTGGCACTAAATGGCCTCCTCTAGTACCAAAGTCTTCACTCACTCCCACATCTCCTCCACCAATCATATCAAAGCAGTGGCTACGCTAACCCAGGAGCCCTTAACTAGCTTTTCTGCCTTTGTCCTTTTGGCCTTTGATCTGTGTATAAACAGCAATCAAAGTTCTTTTCTTAATTAACACACTCCCGAGAACCAATGATGATTTCCCATCATTCTTTTGGGACAATACTACCTCTTAAAATCTGATGTCATCATTACCCTAGGCTCAGCTCTTAACTCTTCCAACCATACATTTCTTACCACTTCACAATCTAGAGCCATCAGGCTATACTTTAGCTTTGATTTCTGGAGTTTGCAAATATGTATTCTTCTGCCTAAAATAATATGACATCCACTTTCTCCTTTCTTTTTCCTCTTCTCTTGGTTTAATGTCTTCTGTGTCTCATCATATGTTCTACTTCCTCCAAATGTACTAGTCTTCCGACCCCGTGATGGAGTATATATTATGGTTGCATCTGTACCTTCTTTTCACATAACCTGCCACACGTATTTATTCATAAATGGAAATGGAGACACAGTGCAATAGAATTACCAAATCCATCGTCTATAACCTGGCTTGATGAATCCTCAAGTGATCTAAAGATAAATATTCAGGAGACATGTTGTGAACTTAATTGAAGAAAAAATTGCATCTGTTTTCACTGATCTCAGCCTGAAATCTATCATTTCCTACTGGCATGAATGGAGGCATCAAAACAGAGCCATATAAGTAGCTGGGACTTTGTCAGCAATGGATCACGAACACTTCAGATTACGTTACAGTTATTGCTGATTTCTTGAAATATCACATGGGCTTATCATTTCTACAAATTATAACACTTGCTAGATATGCTACAAAAATTAAGTAATGTGGCATTAATAGAGGCATATGTATTATTATATGATAAATTTTAAGTTGTTTAAATAATAATTTCTAACCCATGTATGTTTGAAGATAGTGTTCTCAGAGAAAATTAATAAACTTCACAAAAGTACTTCTATGGCATGGAAGAGATGTAAACTCCAGCACCTGATTCAAAGCTCCATGAGGCCAGGCCAATATGAGTTTTTTCACACTGTATCTTTAGGGTTTTGCAAGCCTGCAAAATTGCAGTTCTCAATAAATGCATTCCGAGCTGATGAATGCTGACCGCTGACCACACTGTAGCCTGGCATCATTTATGTGGACACTTCCATGAATATGGTGCTTCCCTCATCCCCTGGGGACAGTGTGAATCCAGTAGTAATGGGTAGCTTCCCTCCCAATCCAAAACATGTCACACTGGTCTCCTGGGCAGTTAAGTGAGATGAGATTTTTACATAGCATATGGCATTAATGTTTTAAAAGATACCATGGGAGTCAGTAGCCTATATAAAAAGCAGCTGGCAACATTGACCTTGGGTGATACAAAGACAGGTGAGGAACTGTCACTGAACAAGTGTGATCTATTTAATAAGGTCCTATTTTAAATTTGACTTGGAGCCAGTTTTTCAGCTGGACAACTCTTGTGCAAACATCTGCTACAACCTTTGTTCTTGCAGGCACAGTGCACAGCTCGTGCAACAGAGGCAGTTGTCAAGCTCCCTCCACAAGCCAAGTGAGTTGACAGCTGGGCCTTTCCCAGTCATCCACAGCAGAAATGCTTGCTGGTCGAGTCATTCCACGCACATGCTCACCAGCGCCATTTGACTTTAGAGTAGGCTCACAAAAAGAGATTTCTTTTATTTTCTAGAAAACATATGGAAGGTGGTGATACAGACCAAAGGATTCAGAGACCCTCACACAGTTTTCAGGAGGCCTCTAGGAGATGTTCTCTGAATGAAATTGCATCTGTGCATTCATCCATTCAAGTTCTTTTTGAGAGCCTGTAGCAGGAATTTGTTGTTTTTTCAGGTTAGAAGTGTCAAAAGGAGTCAGTGAGTGAATCAGTGATGAGAAGAGTTAGTATACACCTTATCTATGGTATCACTTTTCAGATCTAAGCCAAATGGACTGGAGGAGTGGGATCTGGCAAGATATTATACTGTACTATGTGTGTTAGTCCCCAGAAACTCCAAAGACTACAAAAATAAAAGTCTCATTTCAAATAGGGATTGATGCATCCCAGAGATAATGCTCTTCTGAGTCATAGAGAGTGGATTACCCTGTGAAAATCATCCAGCCCTTGCCTCGCATATACCTGAATCTATGCGGCTTCAGATGTTTTGGACTTTGAGGATTGTTATTCTGGGTGATATGAGGAAGTCGCTAATAATTTATCTCATTAAGCATCAAGGATTTATTCTGTACCATCTCAAAGACTATGAGGCAACTACACACAGAACTCTAGATAATATCCATCAGGTATAGTTAGGTGCCCTATACTTTCCCATAGTTGACAGCCGGCTAACATCCCCAAATAGTTACAGAGCAGAAGTAGACTACGGGTCTGAGAAATTCTTTGTTTCTCACTCCTTCAGGGAACTAGTCTTCAATTTTCACTAGGGATGTCAAATAGATCCTTGTGGTATGTCAGCATCGACAGACTGGTACTCACTGTTTTGAGATGCTGTATTGCAGATTTCAAGTCCACAGTTTGGCTTAATGGGAAGAGTCTTATAATCAGCAGCGTAAGCCATGGACACTTGGCAGGGGGACAGCAAGCCCCTGAAAATCTTGCCAGTGCTCACTGCCTTGCTTCCTACCCTGCCACCGCAGGAAGGAAGAAAAGACATCCATGCCAGTGTTCAACCCTCTGCTCCCAGTGGGAAGTGGCTTTTTAAATTAGATCATTATGAGTGTGATCACTCTGTGAGGATCTATATATACACTTTTGCATCTCCCTTTTGCAGTGAAGATCACTGGAAAACCCAGTCCAATGAGGCGAAATAAAAATAGAATATGTTTGGAAATAAAGCAAGAGAGATCTACAGCATTCCATGACCTGGCCTCCCTTTTATAAGTTGAGGGTCAATGGAAAGTAATTATACCTTTAGTCCTCAAATAAAATGCCACTTGCTTTAGAGATGGTCTCTCATGCGGCCAGGGTAGATTTCATTATGGTTGGCTTCTTTAATCAAGAAAATTTGTATACTGAGGTAGTGGAAAAGAAAGTTGCTGAGGATGGAAAACAGAATCATTTACTGCTAGGGGAAAATGCATGAATTACAGCTTATTTTTTGTTTGTTTGTTTTGTTCCCATATTCTTTGATTAGCTCAGTGTCAACCCAGTCACCCTGTGTATTGCAGGAAAGCAAAGAAGAAGCAGAGACCTCACCCAGTGACGGTATCAAACTGTAGGACTCTGAAAACAGGCCATCCAGGCATCATTCTTGTTGCTCCCTGATGCCTGCAGCTGCCCAGCCTGTACTGCTTCTCCCCCATCCTCAGTGAGTAAACCTTCCTCCTCACACTTGATGTCTCGTGTTCTTTACATATCTGCTCTATTTCCAAGCATCACATCCAAATCCCTTGAGCAAAGAAGAGAAAGAAAAGAAAGGGTGGCTTGCTGAAAGTTTAAAAGGCCATACCATTCAATTCTAGCTTCTTTGAATAGGGGCAATAATTTAACTTCCCAGGAATCCCTGCGCAATGGATCCCACTTCTCATTATCCAGAGCTGTGGGACATAATCAATTCTAGCGGATAGAGAATTCAGGAAGCTGAGAACTTTTACCTAGGGCCTTTGTCTCTCCAAGTACAGTGCAGGTTCCATTATAACAAGAGGAGAACGAAAATGAATAGGGGAGTAAGACTACTCCCATGTGGTAGTGTCACCCATAATAGAGAGGGAAGCCTGAAACTTGAGACTCTGGCCCCAAGAAGGATGTGGACAGTTTGTACTTTCAGCAGCTCACAACTTCTCTCTTGCATGGAGGAGAGACTCTTCCTCTGCCCCTTGGGCATTTTACTTGAGTTAATGTTGTTGATAATGGCCATCATCCAACTACTTAGCATTGATTTTCTGACTCGCAGCAAACACTCGTTTCCAACTTCTTAGCATGCACTCTACTGGCACACATAAACACCAATAGAAATTGACTGCATCTTCAGTAAATGCCTTGTCCAAATCATGGGCTACCTTTTACCTGATGTTATGATTTATATCTCAGTGTAATCCAAAAGCTTCGTATGATCATAGGTGGGATGTTGGGGAGGTGACTCATTCCCAGGGCATGATAGCAATGCCATAACATTAATCCACTGATGAGTTTATAGCTAAATGTGGCTTGGTAAAGTCTGGAGCATGGTCACTGGGGGTGTGCCCTGGAAGGGGACTCACCTCCCTCCCTCCTCCCTTGATATCTCTGTCTCTCTGTCTCTCTGACTCTGCTTTCTCTGTGCTCTCTCTGTTCTCTCTCTCTCCCCCCACCTTCCTCCCTGACCACTATGCAAAGAGCAAGTTCCCTTTGCTATGCCACCCTGCCTTGGAGCCACCCAATTATGGACTGAAATGTCTACAAACTGTGAGCCAAGATAAATAGCCAACCACCAAGACCAAGTGTGGTGGTGCACGCCTGTAATCTCAGCATTGGGGAAGCTGAAAACAGGAAGATCACTGTGAGTCCGAGCTGTAGAGTGAGACCCTATAGCAAAGACTTTTTTAAAAAACCCTTTCCTCCTTTAAGTTGTGATGTTGAGAGTTATGTTTCAGCTATGGGAAAGTATTTAAGACACTTGACTATACCTGACAGATACTATCTAGAGTTCTGTGTACAGTTGCCTCATGAAAGCCACATTACTCTGTTGGTAGGCTGTAACAGATTTTTAAAAAACAGTTATTAAAGGATGGTACATACAACTTCATGAATTTTATGCCAATTACAATCTGATTTTGGGGGGATAAGCATCTTGGTTGGTGGCAAGTTATTAGAATACCCTCAGGTAATATATTAGCTCCAATTGTCCACATCCAATCTATGGAAAAAGTTCTCCGTGTGTATTCTTACCACCTTTACTGTGTTTTTTTCAATTTAATCATAAGTATATTCCAAACTTACCTTTCTCCTACAACCAGATTTCCTGGATTTAATTACTTCTTCATGATCAGTTAATTTGGGGTTTTCTCCCCAACCCCCTTACAAACCCTGGCAACGTGTTGGCCCTCAGTGCCTCAAGAGATTAATTGAAAATTCTGGACAAGTTTTGGGTCTGACCACTGTGCAAAGCTGTCATTCAGAATGAATTGGTCTGGAATCACTCAAGATTCCAAATCACTTTAAAGCTGGTAAGAAAAGAAGACATTGGGTATCAGTAACACTCTACTGAGCACACCTACAACTGCCCCATGACTAAAGCTGCCTGTGGGAGTTATATGAAATTAGGTCTTGTTATTGGTATTCAACATGAGCTATTATATTTTTCTAATAATAGCTTCAATAATAATATAACCTTTGTTTAACATGGGCACCTGGTTAGCTAAATGAGACCCCAGCTGTCAGTGAAATACCTACCTCAATATAGAAGGTAAAAGTTAATAAATTCATAATATGAGAAAAGAAAATAATAATAATGCTTTGCTTCCCCCCAAGGAATTCAAAGCACTGTGTGGGTACCATTTCATTAATCTCTATATAAATCTTAGGTGTGTGGTAAGGGGAAGTATGCAAACCTTAGAAGAAGCTGACTATGGAATTACAGTCTGCTTTGCCTCCCGGATCAGCCCCAAATCTCCATGTGCACGGTGCCATGTGTTCCAAGCCGCCATAGTCTGACCTGAATTGCTAGATTGGTTCAGCATATTTCCCTGCAGTCATTCTTACCACCTTGCAGTCAGGCCTTCCCAGCATACATCTGAACTTTCATGAAAGTCAGAAGCTATCATTCTTAGGTCTAAACCTCCTCAACGGATCTCCTCCACCACTCTTCTCTAGTACCCACTCTACCTACTCCATCGTGCTCAGCTTCCTCTCTTTTCCTCCAAGAAGCCAAATGTTCATCTTCTCCGAGTGTTTCAACTAACCTACCCTGCCCCCTCCCCCACACCTGGGCCTCAGAGGACTCTTCCTCCCTCTTCTTTCGGGTCTTATTTCTTAGTCACCTCCCCATCAACTTTCCCTGAAGCTTTCTATCTAGAGCAGCTCACTCCTCCGAGCGACTCTCCATCCCACAAGCATGTGTTTCCGCGCAGCACTGTCTTCCTCTGCACTCCTCCTGCTCATCGCCTGCGCATCCTGTTTGATACTCTTTGCTCTTACACCACTCACAGCTTTGGTGCAGACTCCTGAGAGCTGGCAGGTCACGTGCGACTCCCTTGCATCTCTGTGGCTCAGCACAGTGCTTGGAGCTCAGCGTGTGTTCATAAATATTTTGGAAGGAGTGAATTTTGACAAGTTGTTGTCTGTATCCTGCAGAACTCCTATTCTCCATAGTCACATCTAAATTCAGAAGGTGTATAGGCATTCGCGCACCAGCGGGGACACATACTGGCTGGGCTCTTCTTTTCCACCCACGCGATCTGTACTTTATGGGGACCTCTCACTCAGGAGGGCCAAATTGGCCCTCTCCGCAAGCAATACCCAATATCCAATCTCTGTTCCTATGGAGAAGCTCACTGCCTGCATGCAAGTCTCTTGTTTCCGCCTGGCAAAGCCTTCATTCACATTGAGTTATCCAATGATAGAAAGATCCTTTATTTTAATCCAAGGACTGAACTATTGTAGATTGGATAAGGCAAGGAGTGTGAGTTGGTACAAAAATGCAGGAGACACTGTCCAAACACAAGCAAGAGAAAAGAAAATTCCATCTGCAAAGGTCCCTCTTACTAATGCTAAGGATCTTATTACTTTAATGAGTTCTGCCTGAAGTCCCTTTTGACCATTCTGAGTTTATCAAATTCCTGATGATAGATCATAAATCTAATTGTCTCTTTACTGATGGTATTTGTTTCTAAGAAAATTTCTTCCAGGTGTTTGAATATGAATCAAGCACTACCTTTAATTTGCTGACAGGAATTAGCCTCCTTAATAAACGTGGAGGCTGTGGCCACTGTAGCATCAGGCTGCTCCGATGCTTAACTGCTGCTGGTCAAGTGTTCCTGCTCCCTCTCAGAGGTGCACCAGCAATCCTTGGGGCTGAGAAGTCACATCTCTGTGCACAGGTAATTCACTGGGCCCATTTGGTATATCAGCCACTTGTGATCTTCCTAAAGGGTGCATATGACTATTTTCTTTTGTATTTTGTGCAGGGTCTCACTATGTAGCTCAGACTGTTAGTGATCCTCCTGTTTTCAGCCTCCCCAGCACTGGGATTACAGTGTGCACCACCACTCCCAGTCTCAGTGGCTGGCTCAGCATGCCCAGGGGCAGGGCTGATGCAGTCTGTGGTGCCAGGATCAAACCCCAGCCTCTGTGCTTGCCTAAGCAGGTGCTTAGTCCACTGAACCATCTCACTTACCCACAAATGACTCTGTGTTCAACTTTGTTTCCACAAAGGGCAGGGTCAGTGGCCGAACAGTGCAGCAGAGATCCTGGGGCCACACCAACCCACCTTTTACCAGCTTGTCATCATCTGCTCCTTTATCCCCCTTTCTGAATGGGGAAATAGACTTGGACATATCTGTTGTATATATCAAGGCCTCTCATTTGTCAAAGTATTAGTGGTCCAGTGTCAACATAAATACATCTGTCCATAAATCTTGACAGGTATAATGATTTGTTGCATTTGAAAGGCATGACTCAAACATTAGATGCTTTTTGATTCTTAACATGATTATCTTCAAAGCCAGGCATTTCAGATGCCTTCGGAATTGACTTCTGTCAAGTGATTGAGTAGCTCCTGCTGACTTATCTACGCTTATGAAGTGAATACCAGCATGGCCCCTGCTGCCACCTGCTCGAAGTCCACCTAGATTGAGGTAGAAATTACCATCCTTGATGTGCTCGTTATTCTTTGCTGTGGAAATGCCTTCATTTTCTGTTGTTGTGTTTGGTTTTGAAGTAGCACATTATTGGTTTTTGTTCATTTTTTTAGCAGGGAAATGGATTTGGGGCATGGGTCAAATGAAGTTTTTGCTAGCACTCAGACAGCCAGGAAACTCGTGAAACAAAAGAAAAGATGGGGGAAGCAGAGCCCTCCTGTGAGATAGCACATATCTTAATAATTTTTGTGAGTGGAATCCGCAGACCCAAGAGGAAGGAAATTTTATCTGGTGGTTAAATAAAAAGAGCTCTTCTTCATGGGATCTTAGAGTTTATTGAGTGTTTATTAGGTGCCAAGTTCTATGCTAAGAGTTTCACATTTAGGATCTTATTTAATCTTCCCAAAAGTCTACAAGACATTGTTAAACCCACAGCCCAGGAGCTGGCTTATAAGCTACCTAAGGCCAAAAGCTCATAAGGAGTGGAGCAGATACCTGATACTTACCTGTGTGACTCAGCATTGGTCTGATTTGAGACCTAAAACAGTTATCCCCTGTCCCAGAAGTTGTGATCTTGTCTCCTTTGTTTCACTTTCTAAAAAGCACATTGATGCGTTAACTGATGCTGCTCTAAAGTGTGCACGGTGGCACTGGGAAATCTTACTAAGACCAAACATGTGTGTGCTAACTAACAGGTGTCTAAGGCAAGCCCAAGCCCGAAATTCTACCAGCTACTTTGCTATTTGGAAATCTTTCTTCTCAGAGATTTGATTCCTAGTGATCCTCCTGTCTTAGCCTTCCCAGTTCTGGGATTACAGGCATGCACCACCACATCCGTTTTCAGTGGCCAGAATGGCATACCCAGAGTTCCATGGTTGGCATGTCATGTCGTAGTAGAAATCGAACCCAGGTCCTTGAGCTTGCCAGGCAGGCACTATCTCCCCAACCCATCAGAGAATTTTACTACAGGAAGATTTCAAAACCTAGGAGATTAGGAATATATAATATTTTTAAACTATAGCTATTGTACTCATTTTGAAAATATTGAACCCTCTA
>NDGN011546441.1:22482-41848 GCA_002564285.1 Tympanoctomys barrerae | reverse complement strand
TTACTTTTGTCAGAGATGTGTATTCCATTGCCATTCATATATTGTAGGTGCATGAATTCAACAGAGTAATCCAATAACTAATATGTAAGGCATTTTTAAAGGGAGTGGCTTTACTTGAAAAATTCAATCTCTGTGCTGACAATTGGCCAGAGCCAAGGAGAAGCCACACCCTATCCGGCAGGGTGTGCCCTCTCCAGTTTGCCACAGTTCCTCACAAGCCATGTTGTTTATTGTGCCAGGCCTCCTATTCAGCACCTTGCAGGCAGTTAAAGGATTTTCAACCCATAACTTACCTGTCTGCCAATCCCAAAAGAACTTTGTATTTTTTGCTTGCAAAAATGGACTGGGTTAATTACTTCTCTGACTGGCTCTTTTATTCTCATGAAAGATTATTTTTGATAGACTGGCAATCCCTTGGAAGAAGTGGGTGATACAGTTTCCAGGCCTATTTATGCTTATGGCAAAGGGAAGAGTGTGTATTTTTTTTTGTAAGACTAAGAATGGGATTCTCAAAGGACCTTCTCCAACTATTTTTGGCAGAGCCAAAGGAAAATCTATTTAAAGGGACACTGCAAAGAGGAAGGCCACATAGTTTAAAGCAAACAGGCAACTTAGCACTTTAAGTTAATGGAAGTGCAGGAGAAATCGAGGCTCAACCCTTATCAAACCTCAGTGCCAAAGAACTTCTTTCAGTGCAAGAGCTTCTTTGGTCTGTGGCTTTCCGGCTACCTGGGTTCAAAGAAGGAAAGATACAAGTTCAATCTAAATTATTTTTTGCTTTAGAAAAATCAGCAAAATTGCTGAATTCAAGGAGCAGCATCTCATGGGACACCCTCTTCAAGGGGAAATGCCTGGCTTCAAGCTGTTAGTCTCTGCAGCCTTAGGCGCCTTTGATTTGGGCCTCTTATTTGTTTTGAGTTGTTCCACTTCTGTTTGGATTTATTTTTTCAATGACTTTCCTGTTTTCTGATTCGCCTCTTCCTTTTTGGAATTCAGGGAGTCACCCATGGAGTTCTCTCTCAAATTCAAGGAGGAGGAGGACACTGTCTTTTCCCTTCTTAGTTGCTGGCCTTGTTTATTTTAGGGCTATTATAAAAACGAGAGTATCAACAAAAGTGAATATGCCTTAATGCCCTCTTTGCTGGGCCTTGTGGAGCCTAGAGTGCTTATGCAGTGGCCCTAGGAGGAAAGCTGCTCCATGTGTCTCTTTTCTGAGGCCTGGAGATCTCTCTGGCTGTGCCCTCTTTGTGTTGTGTGGTGATCATCATTTGTGATACCTCCTCCTCCTCTTTCTCCTCCTCTTCCTCCTTCCTCCTCCCCTCCTCTCTTCTGCCCTCTTTCTGTACAGATTCTACAGGGTCTCAGTACACAGATGGGACTCATAATGATCCTCCTGTTTTCAGCCTCCCAAGTGCTGGGATGACAGGTGAGTGCCACCACACTCAGTCTCAATCTCTGTCTCAGTGCGCCCTGGGGACGGGGCTGGCATGGTATGTGGTGCTGGCTATTGAACCCCAGTCCCTGGGCCTGCCTGAGCAGGCACTTTAATCCACTGAGCTATCTGGCTGGCCCTGTAATACTTTCTTATTCTAACTAGAAATTTTTTATCAGTTCTTCATGCAGCTATGTCTAAGTATGGAAGGTAGACTTTAGGTATTGAGATTTATCTCTTGTCAGAGATGTGTATAGTGCTTCACAGAAAGCATTCTGAAACCAGACCACCTGATTTTAATTGTATGTGTCTTATAACATTGCATGAGTGACTTCTATATGCCTAATTTACCTATCTTAAAAAAGAGGCAACGATAATTGTATCAAAAAGCTTTTAAATTAATGCATCAACTTCTTTCGTTTGTCCACTTTTCTTTAAAGACAGAGTCTTGCTGTGTAGTACAAACTGACCTTGAATTCTATATAATCTACACTGGCTTAGAATTCATGCAGTCCTCCTGCCTCAGCCTTCTGATAATCCTGTGTAGCTTCTAACTCATGCCATGAAAATGTAACCTGATAGCTCATAGTCTCCTGCATTTACCATGTGCCCTGAGCCTCTTAACCCTTACCTGTCTGCACCTCGAACACCTACTTCAGGGAGGCGTGACACAAAACAGCACTGTCATACCTGTAATCGGGAGCCTTTGGACCAAGGGAGATGAAGCTGGAAGTCCTAAGAAGCAGTCACCATACAGCCCCTTTGAGGATGAGCCCAAGATTGAGCAAATATTGGTTCTCTGTCTCACTTCTGCTGAGAATCCTCTCTTAAAATAGTGTCCTGTTGGCCTTTATTTACTTCACCCTCTTTATAGAAAACTTAAAGTGAGACAGTAGTAGTACCTACCCACTTAGAGTTGTGAGAATTAAATTAAATCCATGCAAAGCTCTTAGAAATATGTTGAACATGTAGTACATACTCTATAAATGTTAGCTTTTGCGATCTGAGCAGTCAGGACATGGAAAGATGATTGAGAGGAGCTGGACCTTCAGGTAAGGGGAAATGGAGCAATTAGTAAAGCAGTTAAGCTAAAATAAGGTATTCTCACACACCTGACAGGGCTTTTGTTACAGTTATGTTATTGGTAAAAAAAAACTTTTAGGGCTGAGTGTCAAAAGCATAGTCCACTTAGGAGATTTTTGCTGTCATATTTTTGGCTTTTTTTTTTTTAAGTTTGTGTACATTTAGTCAAAAGTCTCACTCTTCCTAGCAAAAAATGAGCCAGCTAGAGCCAGCTGGTAGAAAGAGCTGTTCATATCTGATTTCACGTCCCACCTCACACCAGGCTTCACACGTCCCTGTGAGGATTCAGGGCTGTCTGTGATTCAGTTCCCCATGGAGAATGCAGCTGCTCAAAGGTGCCAGCTGAGAGGGGCTCAGTTCCTTTGGAAGTAGCTCTCCCTCCTCATCTTCCTCCTCTTCCTCCTATTCTTCCTCCTCCTCACCCCCACCCCATCATTCTTCTTGGTTTTGCAAGACTGATTTCATCTCAAAAGCAGCTGTCTTTGTTGCAGCTTAATAACTCTTAATTTCCTGGAGGGAGATGACACATTATATCATGAAGACTCATCCTAGTCTGTATGGTCTGGAAATTTCCACTTATCTTTATAATCTTTGAAATGTTTCTCTTTGTGGGAGACTCTGATTTTCCTTCTGTCTGACTCAGTTTTAATGCTTTCAGATGCATTCCTGGACCAATCGTCCCCATCCACTGCGAAAAACTATTCTGTTTCTTAGTTTATCCCTAAATACACTTTGCACATGGATTTCCTTCCCAAATGACTAGAAGCTATTTTGAAGCACTATTCTGCACTGAAGTAAGGAACGTTGTATATATATTTGACTCCATTCTGTCGTGATACCTTGTATCACTGCAGTTTAACTCATGAAAGTTTTCCAGAAATGTTCAGGTGTTTAAATTGTGGTGTCATTCTTTTCTTCCTTACATATATTGGAATACTGGAATGTTCTTCTTCAAGCAGTTTAGTGTCCTGATTTAGTGTCTCCAGTTTTGGTATTATAAATGTAAATCATTTTTCTTGATTCTATTTAGTAGTGATAAAACGAAATGTGTGTGGTCTTGTTTGTGCATTTTAAGGTTTATCTCTGCACTTGAAGTGTATAGGATTGTGTAGAGTAAAATCACTGTTTTATTAAAATCAGACTTTCAGTGAGAAAATGGGGTAGTGTGGGTCTCAAAAGAAAAGTTGTGTTGATTTTTTTATTGTAAGCTAATCTTATGATAAAATGTTACAAATCCCCACTGTGGCTAATTAAAAAAAAATAGAACAAGGAAATGTATTATAAGACCTCTGAATGAATAATAAAATTGAAAGTAGAGTCAGTGGCCCCCGAGTTTGCAGAGCAACCCCAGGGCCCTGGCCCCCACTGCTCTTTTCTAGGCCGTTAGCTCTTCCCATCTAGAAGGCTAGCTCAGATCTTGCTCCCTATTTCAGTGAAAAACGAGTTGCAGTTGGAGGAGAACTTCCGCAGGCTCCCACCACCACACCTCCTGTGCCTGTACGCGTGCTGCCCCTCCTGCCGGGCAGGGAGCTACCAGCGCCTCCCTTCCTGCCAACCCCCTACTGTATCTGTGAGGACTTGCTTCTGGCGCATTTCCTGTCCTCCTTATGTATCATTAACGTTTAAATCTTTCCCCTCACCACATAAGCATGTTATCCTTTCCAGCCCTTTAAAATCAGGAAAACCACTGCAGAGAACCTTTCCCAGTCCTGTGTCATCTCCTAGATAGCACTTCATCTCTCTGCACTCTTCTCCTTTCACTTCTCAGATCGCTGTCTGTGCTTGCTATTCCCAAAGCATCTCCTGTTTGTTCTTTCTTGAGGCTGTTGGAGTTCTTCCACCCACTGTCCCACCAAACACCTCATGTCGGTGTTGCCCTGACTGCGTCACTAAATCAGCTTCATTCTTCCCTTCCTTGGTAATTATGAAGCATTTAACACAATTTTTCGTTGCTTTCATTTTGAAATGTTTTCCTCATTTGGTTTCCAAGATGTGTCGTTCTCCTGATGTTTTCCTGCCTCCTTCTCAGCCTTGTCTGCTGTGGTACAGGACTCAGCCCCTAATTCCTTAGCCCTGGCATCTCTTCCTTCTATGCTTTCCTTGCCCAGTGGTCTCCTTTTCAGTTGCTCTAAGACTGTAGGTCCAGCCCCTGCATCTCCTAGAGTGCTTAATTTTTAAAGTCTGTAGCAACACACTGTATATTTAACTTTTTGGGGTTATTGTTGTCTTCTCCCAGAGCCGTAGGCTCTATGAGACTGATGATTTCTGTGTGCTGTGCATTGCTTTATCTTTTTCAGTGCTTTGCAAACAGTGCTTTGCACATAGAAAGAGGCACTTGGTAAATTTTTTGTGTGCTTTTACAGATTTCATTTTTTGCATAACCTTGAGCTAGTTTACCAGGCTCTTAGTTTTTTCACAAAGTGAGAGGGTTTCTTTTCTTTTCTTTTTTTTCCTAAGTATGTACACATGCACATAATGTGTAGTCAAAAAAAAAAACCCAGAATCTACCAAGTATTCACAGATACCCTAATTTAGGTTTTGTCTCTTGACTTCATTTTTGAATTTTTATATAATAACCAGGTGTGCTATCTCCAAAGTTACCATGTATTATTTATAATAAGAGAAGCCAACTGAGACTCTGAGCCCCACTTCACTTGGGAGACTTCTCTGACTTTGTGCAGGGGCTGGGTGGGACTGGCAGGGCAGCCTGGTTACTCAGACAGAACCTCTTCTGTCTGCTTTTCTGTCTCTTGGTCTTTTGTCCTCTTCCCTGCTCATTTGCATTGCTGCTGGAGACAGAGCCTGGGAGGCAAGGGCTGTATTGCAGCAGTGCTGGAAATGGCAAAACTTTATAATTTGAAAAGGATTTGCATTCTGTTTTTCATTATAACTAATGTTACTAATGACTTTTAACTATACTGATTTGTTTTTCTGACTTCCTTAGCCATTAGTTAATTATATGTAGGCATCGTCACTACTTAGAACTGCTTTAAAATAAAGGAAAAATAGTAACAGTGAAACTGCATGGCTTCTGGTTTCTTCTGATTCCGCATTCTTGCTGTTTATAGGTACAGGGAGGAGCCAGTGACTTCCCCCTCCTGGACCCCTGGCTTCTCTGTTCCTCCACTCAGTCTGTGCTAGCTTGGCTAGTGTCCCATACTTTTTCCATCTACCTTTTTGTCTGGATCTGCTAGAGCAGAGGCTGGAACATTCTGCTGCTGGTTTTTGTATGATCCACAAGCTAAGAATAGTTTTTACATTTTCAAACAATTGAAAAAAATCAAGAGTAATATTTTGGGACACATGAAAATTATGTAATAATTATTATTTTAACTGAGGATTGAACTCAGGACCTTGGGCTTGCCAGACAGGCGCTTAAGCATCTGAGCTATATCCCTGGCCCTTTACAAGGTTTTATTTGAACAGAGTCACACTTGTTTACTTAATTATCTAGACAGTCTTTCAACAATGGCATGTTGAAAAGTTGCAAGAGAAACTATTAGGACTTGAAAAGACTAATTACTACGCAGCCCTTTGAAGAGAAATCAGCTCCCAAGATGTTCGTGCTAGAGACTCCTTTCAGTGTGTCTTAGAGCTAACACCTGTTACACTGCGCTGTGAGTCACAACTACTTGCTTGCATGCCACATGTGCTTGCTGTCTAGACTCAGATACCCAGAGATGAGCACGGACCTTCCTTGTCAGATGCAGGAGCTCACAGCTCAGAGTTTTCATTGAAGAGTCACAGTTGGCTGAGTATGAGCAAGTGAGAATAGACTTTTAAAACCAAATTACAATTTTCATTTGTTTTGAGTTCTTTTTAAAAAGTATTTTCTGTGCATTTAACAAAGTCTGGACTGCTATCCTAGGGATGTCTGGCTTTTGTATAGAAAAGACATCGTAGGAACTCTTCAATCGTAGGGGATGAGAGGGGCAGTGGGAATCTGGGATTTTTTTTTTTAATAAGCTGCCAAGTGGATTCTATTTACATTAAAGCCTGAGCATAACTTGAGGGTAGTACTGACCAAAAATGCATTTTAAAAACAATGCAGTTTTGGTCAGCACGGCCCTCAGTAAAGTAAAGCTTTACTTTTTAAATTGTTTTCTCTTTATTAGTGTGTTTTCTCTGTCCTTGAAATCAGAAGTTTTTGAAAATTCCTCAACATGATTTGAAGATATACTTCATATTGCCTGATTCTTTTGGTAAAAGAAAACTAGAACAAAATTTACAAAAACATAGAATATATATATATATATCTCATGTATTTATACCTGTGTTATTTATATTAACAATTGACATTATATTCCTTCTACTACCTAATGTGAACTTTGAAATTCTCTCGTGTCTGCTCCATTCCCTTTGCCTCCAAGGGGAAAACATTAACTTGAATTTTAGTGTGCATCCTTTGAAAGTATTTGGGAGCCTGTAACTGCTTTTCCATCTGATCTAGAAGAAATGTGAGCAGATTAACTAAGCCACCGGAGTTGGAGCTGAGTGGTGATTGGTGGAATATGTTCCATACCAAGAATTGGAACAGCTTGGCCGAAGACCTAGAACAGTAGTTGCAAACCTACATGTTTATATCATTGAAAGCTCTAAAAGGTTCACCATTGCTGGTCTGGAATATTAGGAAAGAAAAGAACCAAAGAACCAAAGGGGTGAATCTCTATTGCATTCATAACTAATAATTAACCCACCCAGAGAGTTCCCACAGAGAAACACCCCAGTATCTGGCCTTCTCCTTGTCTTTGCTGAGATTTTAGTAGGTCTTATTTATTTTATTTTATGTTATTTATTTTAAAGAGAATATAAAATGGTTAAAAAAAGGAATAATACACAATTTTACCAAACAAAATGACAGAAATTCAACAGTGGCTGTTGTAATGCATAATGTTATCTTCAAATTAGTCATTCAGATTACCAGAGACAAACATGCAAAATTGGCTTTAACAAATTATAAGAAGTTAAAAGGACAAGAAAAAAAAATTAAGCACTAACTGCTTCCTTTCAATAGACCAGCAGAACTCAGCAGTACAATTATCCAAGCTATCCTGCATGCATACATAAATATATCTTTTTGCCTTCTTTTGTCCTTTTCCTCATTCCAGTTGTTCCTTCTCTGAAGTCTTCCCCTTTCACAGTATCTGTTGTACCCTTCAGAGTCTATTTACTCTTTTAGGGTCTTGCTTATTTAAAAATACGAAGGCTCATATCCCTCTGCCACAGGCCTCCATAAAATAGCCCTAGCTCCCCAAGATCCAAACAGGAACAGACATAGCTTTGAAGGGCTCCCAGGCGATGATGGGGCTCCTGCCTCATTGAGTCACTGCAGCTTCACAGTGCCACCTCCTCTGTCTTACAGAGATAACAAGGCCCTGCCATCATCTTTGTAGAAGCCTTTGTAGAGGATGTCTGAAATTTGTAAGTGGTATGAGGAATTTCTAAAAATGAACTGTGTAAAGAAAAGTCTCTTTCTGACTGTTGGTTTCCATAGCCATCTGGACCACCTGAGGGGGTAGGAGGTCAGGAGTGCTCACTGCTTGTGTGGCCTCTCAGTAAAATGAGGTAGAGGTCTTTAGTTGTGGTGTGGGGTTCTTTTCCTCTGGTGTGCAAGCTGAGCTTATCTGCCCTCGCCCATTCCTGGTTTCCAAGAATGTTTGCAAGGCCCTGATTGCCTCTCACCTCTGCTGCTTGCCTCTAAACTAAGCCTACTTAGTTTCCGTAGGCTTTCTCTTGCTTAACTATCATTGAAATGAATTGACAGACCACCATATTGTACTGCCTCCTGTGACTGGACAGGAAGAAGGAAAGAAAGAAGAAAGGTAGAATACCAGCATGCTAGCTAATGAAGAGAAAGAGGAACATCTGAACAAAAAGTGAGGCTCCTGGGTTACTCAGCCAATCATATTATTGGAAATTCAATAAAAAATGATGAGTAGGGCTAGGTACATAGTTCAGCAGGAAAGTACTCGCCTAGTTTGCCCAAGGCCAGGACCCAGCACTTAGTGAGGCCAGAAGGAGAGAGTGGGGAGGGGGAGGATAGGAGGAGGATGAGAAGTTGTAGGTAAAGCAAATCAGGTCACCAAGATGATGTGCTAGGAGGGCTGAGCCTAGGGTGAGGCAAGAGTAACACCTGGGTGTAGACTTTAAGGAGGCAATAACCTGCAACAAGCCTGACAGCGAAGGTTTCCCTGAGGTTTCCACCCCAGGCACCTCTCTCACCTCATCCTAGTCCATGCTCTAGCTCTACTTAAATTTCCACTGTGGGTCATTATGTCAGAATTCTTTGTGCTCAGTGATAGTGCTTGAGCGTGCACTTGCTCAGGTCTTCTTCAGTTTATGATCTCAGACTACATCTGGAATTTTCTAGTAGTCGTTCCAGTCAAAGGGTTTCAGATACAGAATCTTGATTTGGAGAGAACTCTCAAGGAGTGGATCTGTTGCTATATAGCATGGATAATGGAAAATTGTTCCCTTACCTTTGTAAACATCATAAATGAAGGCTATCTCTGTATATGACTGTGGCAAAATAGGAAGAGATGGCTTCGATTGCTTAGGAACTGGAAAAGCAACTTTAGAGACTGTCTTAGCTCTGAGTTCTCAAGTACCTCGTTGATGGCTGACCGGTGAACTGGGGTTGTGGAGAAAGCCCTGCCCTCCCACAGCATTTTGTAGGAAGGAACCAGTCTTACAGTCCACACGCGTGATCCCCTGACTGTGCTCGGCAAGCGCAGAGGCTAAAGGCAATTTAAACTAAATTGGACAAAAATAATAGAAAAGCCGCAGGGACTATTGCTGTATTAGCACAGGTTAACTTTCTCTTTGGCTTTGTATAACAAATCCACAGAAGACCTTTCGCTCCTTTCTTTATCTTACATTCTTTGTGAATATTGCTAATCTGAAAATTCCTAAATCGAAAAATGCTCCAGAATCCAAGATTTTTTGAGTGCCAACATGATGTCCTAAGTGGTAGCTTCACACCTGACTTAATATGATGTGTTACAGTCAAAATGCAAGTGTGCTAAAAATACTATCTTGTCTTCGGTCTCTGTATATATGAAAAATGGGTACATTTCATGTGTATGGTAGGTTCCTGTCCACAAGACAACCTGTTATGTCTATGCAAATACTTTAAAAGTCTGAAAGCATTCTGAAACATTTCTTACCTCAAGCAGTTCAGATAAAGGATACTCAAGCTGTACAAAGAAACTTAATCACATCTGAGCAGGAGGTCAGTTTGGGATCAGTATAGGGACAGGAAGACACAATTTTATCTACTTTGTCAAAACAATAGGTTAGGTGGAATAAGTCTTGGGAAAGAATTGGTGTTCTTCATCCCCATCTACTAGGAAATGAGCACTTTGTCCTCAACAGACTGCTAGAGCAGTGACACCCCGCATTTACACTTCTCTGTTTTTATCCCCCCAGGATCTGTACAACCCTTTGCTTACAGCCTTCACTTTAGCCTTGGCTGCTAGGTTAACTCTGGTCTTTGCCCTTAGCAAGGGAAAAAGGCAGACGCACGAAGATCACCCGGGAAGCTCAGTTTGCCATTCTAGAACTACGTGCTGTGTAGTTAATTTGATTATCACATTTAACTGAAAACACCTGCAGGGTCTACCAGCTGGCCTGGTATTTTCAGCCCCATACAAGCCCTCCTCACTGTCAGACTAAATTAAATGTGTTTTAAAACATATATGCCTTTCCAGGCCTCAGAGGAAGCATTTGCATCATCCTTGTGGCTCCTTGGGAGAGAACTGGGGTGCACAGAGAACCTATTTTGCCTTTGGACTGTTTTCCCTAAGCTTTGGCATGGTAGGGTTTGTAGAAATTCATCAGTGATACAGTGGCCTAGTGAAAATGAGCTTATTTGGCTCAAGCTTTGCAAGTTCTGAGGGCAGTCAGGAGACCAGAAGGAGATGAAGCATTCTTCTTATCCCCAGAGTGGCCTCAAGTTGCCTCTGGTGGTCTTCTCCTCCTGCAGAAGACCAAGGCAGCTCTCTGGGGCATATGGATGGGAGGATTATGATCTGGATAATGATGGACTTTGAGCTACTCAGACTCGAATGGCCTCATCATTCTTTTGCCTATAAGATGGGAATTGGCGTGGTCTTTGTAGGACTGCTAGAGTCCTTCCATGTTTTCATTCTTCAAACACTGGGATGTCCATTACATGGCATGTAGGTACTCAAGGACTAAGACAAAGTCCCTCCTGCTCTTCAAGCTTGCATTTTAATTGGGAGAAAGGGATAATTCACAAATATTTATTGAGCACCTACTTTGTATTTATGACTTGTGAATACAGTGATGATTTTTTTAAAATTATGGTATAAAATACAGACTACATTAAAAAGATTATTTTGGGCAATGTTAAGCGCTTTGGGACTGGAGTAAGGGGGGTAGAGTGTTGAGGAAAGGCAAGGATATGTATTAGATCAGGTGGTTAAGGATAGTCTCTCTGAGAAGGTGGCATTTAAGACACTGCTTGAGTGAAATGAGAAGGCAGAGCCATCCTAAGAGGAGGTAACAATAAGTACAGAAGCCTGAGAATGAACCTGTGTGGTGTGAAGGCATGCTTGACTCACCAAGGAGCAATACAGAGGCAGTATGGTATACACTGAGTTCAGAGAGCTCAGCCAGAGGCTGGGGGTCCTAGAAAGAAGTTTGAATTCCATTCTGATTATAATGGCAAACCCTCTAGAGGGCAGAGGGAAAAGTGACTTGGTTTGTTTTCTTGTTGTTTATTTCCCTGGGATCCTGTGGTGCTCTCTGATGAACAAAGGAAGCAAAAGCAAGAACAGAGCTGGGAAGCCCACCTGGGTACCTGTTGTCATAGTACAGATGGCAGACATCAGAGTGATGTTTCTTGCCTATTTGGGTATTGATAGTGAAATATTGTCTCATTAAGATAGAAGGCTGTCACTGTTGAGTACATGTTTTCCTGGGCAGTAACAATAAGATTCCTGGGAATCTAAATAAAGGGCATCCAGCAGCTAAAGGCAGCCTCATGTCCTTCAGGAAGCCAAAGCCAGAACTTTTTTTCTGTGCTTCTTTTTCCATTCAGAAGCTATTTCCTAGAGGTAACCTAGTGATCTAAGTCATGGCCAATAGCCACCTTCCTAAAGAAGCAGATTTGATTTACCATTTAGAGATAATTCTAGAATTGTGGTGTCATTTGTATTCCAAGTGTACATGTCAGTAATTGGTCCAATGGCCAGTCACTCAAATTTATCTTTGTTTCCCTCTGCCACCCTCTGTCCACTCTGATGTCCCTTGCAACATGGAAAATCAAGTCTTCTTTTTCTGCATCTCCACAGTAGCTCTGTTGGCCACGTAGTAGATGTACAGGAAATATCTTTGAGTTGAGAAGAATCCCCCAGTTATATCCTCTTCTCTTCTCTAAAACAGTATGTCTTTTACTCATGTTATATCTTGGGACTTGTTTCTCTGGTAAGAAAGTCTTAAAACACTTTCTTACCAGTTTTAAGTTGTTACATATAATAAAATGAAGGTATCAAGATGAAGGGATGAGGCCCGTTAGCTCTGTCTACTTTATTGAAACTAGATAGTGTCCAGCTGTTCATCTCGCTGGCTTTATGTCATGCGGCCATCCCAGCCCCTCCAGATGCATTCAGAGTGTAGTCAAACCATAAAGGAGTGGGAATTTAACAGCGTGAGAAAGAATCTGCAGTTAATAACCTGCTGTAGGGGATAGATTAATTTTCAGGGAAATTTAGGGCCATCACCATGATCACAATATTTCCTATCATTAAAACTTAATTCTACTTTAAAAAATAAGTTGTTTTTTATCATATGTGATTAAAATAGGAAAAGAAAAAAGTGAAAATGAGACAGTTTTGGCTGTCTGTGCTGGGCTAGAGCTCTGGATTCTCAACCTGCACTGACTGATTTGTGATGGATCACAGAAATGCTTGTGGAATGCATGAAAAGCTGCTTACTTCTTTTCTGTTCCCTTGAACAGACTGCATGGAGTGTTTATGGGAAATTTGGCAAAAGAGCACAAGAAGGTTTATGAGCTGAGTTTTCACAGATTTGGAGGGGTGTGTATTCAAACCAAAAGGGAGTCCTGCCCTTCTCCTTGCCTTAAAGCTGAAGTCTGTCATCTCCAATGTGACCCTCAGAGCTACGTGGTTACTTCTCTCCAGCCTGGCCTTTCTCTACTGCATCTACGAAACCCACTACTCTGGGAATCACCAGCTGTTTGCAGTGCGCGTCCCTGCTCTCTTGGTCTGTGCAAATAGATCCATCAGCAACACTGTCTGTGTAGGTAGAATTTCCTGTTCCCCACCTTGTGCATTGATGTATAATGTGACCATGGCCTCTGAAATACTTGCTTTGCTTGTTTTCATTCTGCTCTGTAATAGAACAAATTTCTTGATGCCAGGCCCCAATATCAATCATGACATTTGTCCCACATCACTTGGCCTGGCAAGTGCTTCACAGAACATCCTCTGGTGGAGGAGACCATGTGGTCAGAGATACATAATTACAAATGGTAGCAGAGCTCCAGTAGATGGGCTGAAGGATTAGTTGAATAAAGTGAAGGACAAGGGAAATAAAGGCTTCCAGATAATGGCACGTATGAAGGCAAGCAGTGTGTTTGAAATACAGCAAAGGAGAGGCCCAGGTAGAGATTAACTTAGAAGAACTAATCAGAGGCAGTGATATAACTGCATATAATGAGCAATTTCTAAGTGTATTCTGTCTAAGTTTTATAATCAGACAACGCTGTATCCTGGGATTTTGTGGCAGCATATGTAGAGTACTCCAAATCATTTGTTCAGATTAACCAGTGTCTTCTTTGGCTGGATCTGAGGGGGTGGCAACAGCTAGCTGAGGTTTCTCAGCTCTGCAGTGGCTTGTGGATCAAGGAATAAAGCAGACCACCTTAAATAAATGCTCTGAATTTGAACTCATTGGAAATCATCTTACTTTTCTTTCATGGTAAGATTTCAAAACTTGAGTAATTTTGCCTGCACTTTTCACGATTAGGTGAGGAAGTAGAAAATCTAAGACTGATGATTGCTCATCAGTGATTTTTCAAAAAGAAACATGACAAACTCTTGTTGTCATCCTAGTTTCAGATTGTCAGAACTGGGCATTTGGGATTCCATATCGTGGCTGATTATGCAGTCTACAACCTGTACGACTAAGCAGTTGATTGTATCTTTGTTGGGAGAATGTTTTTCTTTCTGGGGTATCTGGGAAAAGAATTATAAAGCTAGATGTAGCCATTGAGGGAACTAGAAAGGTACTTACCAGTCTCTGCTAGCCTGACTTAAGTAGTACTAGCTCATTATTGCTCATTTGTGTAGAATTTTGGTGATGGGGGAAATCAACTTGGTTCTTCACCTTTATTTTTAGTATGTCATATAACAAATCTCAGCCCCACACTTAGGTTCCTAAAAATTAAGAATGTACATCCAAGTGTCATAAATCCAAACTCTGAGTTCCCTTCACATTGGACATGTTAATCTTGAGAGTGAAACACTTACTGCTGTGAAGTATATTAGAGATTGAGCAAGACTTCCTTGTATGAATGAAGATATTTTCTATCCTTCCTAACACTTTTAATACCAATTAGATGCTTCCCATTTAAATTTTCTGTCCGGTTTCAGACATCATGAGTCTTCCTGCTTCCTAGGGGAGGGGTCCTCATACCACTGAACTCCTATTTATCTATCTATCTATCTATTTGGTACAGGGTCTCACTATGCAGCTCAGACTTGTATTGATCCTCCTGTCTCAGCCTCCCCAACACTGGGATTACAGGAGTGTGCCACCATACCTGGTTTTGGTGGTCAGCTTGGTGCCTGGGGCTGGCATGGCGTGCGCTACTGGGGATCAAACACTGGTCCTTGCGTTTGCCAGGCAGGTGCTTAGAGCACTGAGCTGTCTCCCTAGTGGCACTGAACTCATTGTATTTCACATGGAGGCTGGCTCTCCCCTTGCTTAGGTATCCATGACTGCCTGGAGCCTATGAAAGTTTTGGATCTCACATCCTGCCTGTCTCTGTGTAGTGTCCCCCCCCCGGGGGGGGGNCGTGTCTGTTTCTCATTTTTTACAATTGTGTGCTTACTGTAGTTTTCTCAATGCAATCTGTGGAGTTTTATTTACAAACTTGCTGAGTCATTTTCCCACAAATTTTCCAAGTACTAAATAAAATGATCACTAGGGTCATTAGCATTGTGACCCATGTTTCTTATCAGGGGCCTCATATACAGTGTTTTAAGATAAGTGCGGTACCCAAAGTGCAGTTAGTACCATATAAGTGTTTGGACCTCCCTTGTAGGGCCTTCTAAGATATCATGACATTAGTAAGATTTCTTACCTTCAAATTAAGATGTTGCAAGCCTGCCTTATTATTTCACATTGCAAGGAACCAGAGCTATTGCTACTTGTGCTGTAAGAAGTTGGTTCTTTGGTTGGAATTAAAGGAATCTGCCCTTCAGCAACTATAAAAAGATGAGTGTCTGACTGTTGTGTTTGCTTTGAAAGCAGTTAGTGCCAGGAAGACATGCCTGGTAGAGTTCAGGGGACTAGAATCCCTCCTAACCCTCCTAGTTACTTACGACCAAATTTAGTATATGCCAGACCCTAACACCTCTGGCAGTGTGCTCTACAGACTCTCTCCATTCCAGCCATAGTTGCTTCCCTCAGTTCCTCAGACATGCCCACCTCTGTCTGCCTGCCAGGCCTTTGTCTCTTATCTGGGCCAGGAGATTTCTCCTCTGTTTAATTAACCCCTTTGTGTCTTGAGAACAGTGAGTGCTTCAACACTGATCACACAGGAAGCTTGTTAGAATGCAGATTCTTCAGTAGATCTGGAAGAGCCCTGAAGTCTAGCTTTTTTTTCAAGCTTTCGGGTAAAGCTGGTACCACTAATTCTTAAGAATCTTTTTCTGGTTCTCAGTTAAGTCAGACACCCCTATTTCTGTGCTCCTGATGCTGACTACAGTACCTTTGCTTCCTAGAACACTCTTCTCAACCATGTATTTTCCTTTATTTCTAACTTTTTGTGTCATTTTCTGATTTCTATTTCTTTTCCACTAAGTCATAAGCCCTGCAAGTACTTACAGCAGGATCACTTGTGATTTCTAGTTAGCCTTTTGTTCCCAGGACTTGCCTCAGTGTGGCCTGTAGGTTTATAGTATGCATATTTTAGAATGGATGGGCAAGTAGATGATTTGTACTGGCTATATGGGTCTGAGATGCCTTAGGGACCATAATATTCAGGAGTTTGGGCCAAATCATAAAACTCTGGTCACGGTGTTCATTATTTTCAAGGAAAAGACCTCCTGAGTATTTAAATTTTACATGAAGTAGAACCTAATAAATAAATTTGTTAGTAGACTCTCATAAATAAATTTATTAGTAAGACCTAATAAGTCATGGCCTGAAAAAAATTCTCACACTGGATAGTTCATGTCTGTTGATCTACGTCCTACAAAGGGGCTTGTGTGAGGCCTAGGCTCTTGATTTGTGGGTTCTAGGCATTACTTTTTTTAGCATTCATATGTAGGTATAATGTATGTAAAATAAATTCAGCATTTTAAAGTATACAAGGCTGTGGCATTGAGTACATTGAAGATATATATATATATATATATATATATGAATTCTGAGACGTTTTCATCAATACCAATGCAGATCCTGTCCAAGGTCCTATACTCAGCTCAGTGTTCTTACAGCTTCTTATCCTCATAGCCTCTTCTGATTATTAGAATTATGAAGGCCTTCGATATCCTTTGTTTATGTAGATTGCAATATTACTGTCTGCTGTATTAGACATTTAAACCAATAACATGTTTATTAATCCATTAAGTAGCAGTATGTTATATACTGCATTTGTAAATCTCTCTTTTTTTGGCAGAACCAGGGCCCTTTGAACTCAGGCCTTTGTACTTGCCAGGCAAGCACTTATTCTACTGAGTCATCTCCCTGGCTCCTGTAAATCTCTTTAATATGTGTCACTTAATAGAGGAAAGCGATAAATCCTATTTTCTTCCTCATTCAGTCCATAAGTAGTTCCTTTTATCCACATCGAACTTTCTCAGGTTTCCCAGTCAACCCTGGCCTACGACATCACATGGAAAATTAGGTGGTAAGCTTTAAATTGCATAACATTCTAAGTGGCATGATGAAATAAAGATTTAATAAAATTAATTATTTTAATGATCAATTAAAAAAATTTTTTTTAAAACAGGAATTGAACTCTCTACCTTGTATTTACCAGGCAAGCGCTTGTGCCGCTGAGCCGTCTCCCTGGCTCTCAAAATAAATTTTAAGTAAAACTCAGCTCTTTTTTAAACCTGTGAGTGTGTCATAGTGAAAACTATAGTGCCTGTTGAACAGCTTAATGGCACTGTCTAGGTTCACATTAAAGCATCCACAGTGTAACTGACCATTGTTTCGTATCTGTTGGAAGCCCTTGAAAGGGGTCTGGTACCTTCCTGGGAGTCCCTGGACGAACACTTTGAGAACTGCTATCTTACTAAGTAAAAGATTCACAAATAACATGTTCATACCAACGACATTGTAAGAGGAATATACCTGCCTGGAAAGTGCGAATTAGAAGACATTTCCCTGTGTGTGTATTGGAGCAAACTTACCTGACTCTATAGTTTACATTCTTTAGGATTCAGCAAACTCTGTTAAAGCAAATTACCCTGAAAACTGTCCCTTTGTCACTTACTCAGATCTAACAGTTTTGATTCAAATGTCTTCAATGTAGTTGGTTTTATGACATATTTAGTAGAATATTTTGTACAAATATGAAAACCTAGATATTTTTTAAAAAATTGATTTTGGTAGAATTCTAACTTTTAAAAATATTATAGTTCAAATTTAGAGTCCTAACTTCTCAGTTTCGTACTTGGCCTCTTTCTTAATATAGCCATTCCTTTCTTTCCTTTTTTTTTTTTTTTTAATTTAAGAATCTGTCTAACCAAGTAAAGTATGGATATGGAGTTGAAGCTTCAAATTCTCATTTTCAGTTCTTAAATTCTCCTCGTTCTATTTTACTATAAAGTATAATTCAGCATTAGGACCTATATTCTTTTTTGATCTTTACATTGGATAGCATAACTGTTGTGATTTTTAAGTCAGTTTTTTCCAAATATGATTGCTAGTCTGTCACTTTTACAATGTCAAATATAATTTTTCAATTTTATCTTTTATGGTTATTTTGGTTTTTGTATTTTTTTTTTTTTAGGGAAGGGTCTACCTGGTGTTCAGGGTCTCACTACTACTTCGGACTCATAGTGATCCGCCTGTTTACAGCCTCCCAAGAACTGGGATTACAAGTGCATGTCACCACGCCCAGTCTTGATTGTTTTGTTCTTCATGTATTCAAGTTTAATTAAAACTAGTTAGAATAATCAATAGGCAGTTCTTTTGAGTGTAAATTGTCTACCCTCAAAAACCTAATGTAATTGTAATCTATATTGCTGGGTCATTTTACCTAGAGAAGGGAAAGAACAGTGTCTTGTAGTGTTAGCACCAGTGAGAAGACATAGCAGCAAATGACACTCAGCCTCCTAAACTTGAAGAGAAAAGAGCAGAGGGTTGCATTTGATTTGTATATAAGGAAGTTAGTACATTGCCTACAACTTGATAAGCACATAATGGAGTTAATGTTAAAATATAACCTTTAAAACATCTTAAAATGTCTGTAAAAATATAGAATGAGCATATGTGAAAGATATATGAAGCTATGAGTGGAAATATAAAGCTGGTTCAAAAGAGAACAGAGACTTGTTCATATACAGTCAGTGAAAGAGAGAAATGCTGAAATAAGATTTCTAAGCTAGATTCAAAACTAGGTGTTCTTGCGCAGGACATGAAAACCTTAACTTTTGAGATGATGATGATGATGATGATGATGACAACGACGACGACAATGATGATGTTGTTGCTGCTTAATAAAAATTATTTGCACTTGTACCATACAAAAATCATTTACAAGCTTAACAATTTTAATTTATTAAAATTTATCTTTATGGAGTCTGAGTCCTCATGAGTAATAAATAGTACGTCAAGAACAATTATTAAGCCTGAGAAAATTGTATCCCTATGAAATAAGGACCCAAGTGACAATTTAGCTTCCCTGGACCAACAAGGGGCAAGAGTAGGGAGGCATAAAGTTACCAGTGTTGGTTAACATGTGTTCTTAAACCACGTAGGAATAGAGATGAGA
Source organism: Tympanoctomys barrerae (assembly GCA_002564285.1). Lineage (NCBI taxonomy): Eukaryota > Metazoa > Chordata > Mammalia > Rodentia > Octodontidae > Tympanoctomys > Tympanoctomys barrerae. The sequence continues at coordinate 23,114 of NDGN011546441.1, read as the reverse complement.
CTTAGGGACAACTTGAAGCTGGGAGCTATTAGACCTGACACCCACCTTAATCAGGTATCCTTGACAGGCACTACCACCACTGAAAGGATGTACTATGTAAAAAGTTTACTCTTCAGCATAGAGATGTAATAGGGAATTTATTTTTCTATTTCAGTCTGAGACCTGTACAGAAGTTGGTGATTACATTTGGGTTTCTTCCACTGGTATTACCTAGCAATACCCTTTAAAAACTAGCTGAAGAATTTACATTCATTTTATGTGAACTATAAGTTTTATAACTAAAAGTCTTTTGCAGATAAATGCAGACTTTTAAACCTAAAAAAAAATAGTCCAGGGGCCAGGGAGATAACTCAGTAGAATAAGCACCTGCCTGGCAAGCACAAGGTCCTGAGTTCAATCCCCAGTACTCCCCTCAAAAAAACCCCAAAAACATCCACCATCAGCTTTAGGCAGTGAAAGCAATGTGCAGGAATGTCAAGACCCAGACAGTGCAAATAATTAAACAATAATGAAAAATCTGTACATGTTCTAAAGTAATTAGGTTTCAAACAACTAAAATGTAGGAAGAGAGAGAGGGAAGAACAGAAAAAGGAATAGGGAAAAGAATAGAGGCTCCCAGGTCCCCCCCCCCC
>NDGN011546441.1:0-13555 GCA_002564285.1 Tympanoctomys barrerae | reverse complement strand
TCTCTCTCTCTCTCTCTCTCACACACACACACACACACACACACACACACACACACGCACACACTGCATTATACAGGAACATTTAAGTCCTGTAGCTCAAAAATCATATTGGAAACTACAGATGTAAAAGCACATTGCCTGTTCTTGAATTATGAAGTTCAAACTCTACTCCTTATTAGAAATGTGACCCTGGGACAATATCCTAAATTGTTTGGAACCCCACCTTTTTCCTATAGGAGAGTAATGAAGCTTAGCTCATAGGGCTAAGGATCAAATGAAATAATTGTGGTGTTTATGCCTGCCTCACAGTAAATGCTGAGTTACCGTTAGTTGCTATTATTTCTATGACAATCATAGTAATAAGCAAAGGCAGGGAGAAAATAAAGGAATTTCAGAGAATAATAAAGGGAAAAGATATAGTAGACTATCTTAAAAAGATTTAATGAGCATGTATGTTAGGACAGCATTATAATGTAAGTGTTGCACAATATTATATGCCATGTATTATGCAATGCATGTAGCATTTATTATTATACGCTATAAGCATTTTATGGCCTTCATACTTTCCAGATTACCGTGTGTGACCAAAGAGAGATACCTCTTGTTTTGGGCCGTTGGTGTCAGGATGAGCTGCTCTGGGTGCTCACACCTCTCCCCTTACTGTTCCCGAGCTTGCTAAAGCCTCTAGGACACCAGTTGGTTGCATGGAAATTTAGGCATTTAGTGCAGCTGAGCTTTGTTGTGCAGAGCAAAAGTCGGCCTCCCGAAGCATGCCTGCGTTCTGTTTTCTTTCCCCTCAAACTTGACATGGCAAACTCCGCTAGTTAATGGGGATGTGGCAGGCGGAAGGTTTCTCCCGTCTCTGTCCTCCTGGAGCCTCACTCTAGTGGCGAGACAGACAAGGACAATTTTATGAAGGATGGTACATTTTTAACTCAGTACTAGAAGATAAATGAGAGATTAGAATTTTAGTAAGGGAAATGACCCAGAGCTTTTCCTGATGAACCTTTTAGAGTTTTCAATGATAAAAACAGTCCACTGTGGCTCCCATGCTGTAGGTTCACCACCACTGACCTAGAGTGTGTCTGGAAAAACCCCTAAGAGGAAATGGATGTGATAAGTAGTAGAGAGCTAGATAAAGGGGTCTGTGGGGCTTCCCAGGCAGGAAGGATTAGCATGTGGAAGGAAGACACTGATGTTTAGAGGAATTTTTAGCCCAGAGGTCAAAGAGCAGGGAAGTATGGTGGAGAAGGATATTAGCTGAATTATGTGGGACCTTTTAGGAGATACCAAGAGGTTTCTTTTTTTATTATTATAAGATATCAATAACAAAGTTTATTATCTATGTCTACACGTGCAGTTCAGTGATATTGATAAAGCTGTATTGTTACAACCATCACTGCCATCCATATCTATGATTTTTTATCTTGCAAAGCAGAAACCCCCTACCCCTCCACAAAACTCTCTATCCCTTCTTCTCCCACTCCCTAACAACTGTCATTATACTTTTTGTCTTTATGATTTGACTGCCCCATATAAATGGAATTAGATAGTATTTGTGTTTTTATGAGTAGTTTATTTCACTGGGTATGATGTCCTCATTTCCCCCGTGTTATGGTATATATCAAAACTTCCTCCCTTTTTAGGACTAAATAACAGTTCCTTGTATGTGCAGACCCAGTTTTCTTATCTATCCATCCATCCATCCATCCATCCATCCATCCATCCATCATCCTTCCATGCATACTTGGGTTGCTTCTGCATTTTTAGCTCCTATGAATAATGTTGCCATGAAGATGGATTTATAAATATTTCTCTGAGACCCAACTTTCTATTCTTTCAAACATATCTAGAAGCAGAATTAGCAGATCATGTGAAAATTCTATGTGTAATCTTTTTAAGACCCTTCATGCTCCAGGCCAAGGATTTTAAGCTTGAAGTTTAAAATAGCCAGAAGCCTTTGGTAGAGTTTAAACAGAGAGTAGATTTGGACTTGCAGAGAGCAGAGTAGAAATGGAGCTACCTGCATGCCCTGACTTTGAGTACCTCTGCCTTAGGCTGCAAGCTGTGTGCACAGAAGCACCCTGTCTTCTCTACACTCCCATGTCCTTTTACCTTTTCTTGAAAGAATTTTCATAACCAAGTAGTCCCCAATAAGTGGGCTAAGTCCTTGGTATGTAGAGTGAGTTGATTTAGTTCTAAGCAGAGCTTAATGTCTCCGAAGTCATTTTTACCCGTTTGGAATATAGTTTATCCTCTCACCAGAAGAGAGAACACCTTGCAAGTTATTCATAAAGCTTTGATATCTATCCTTAGATAAAAGTCGTGCAACCTGGATGAATATATGTATGACCATCTTTATTTCTCTTAAGTTACAGAAACTATGTCAGCAGTTTTGCATCCTGCTTTATTTTAATTTATTTTTTCTCAATTTAATAATGTTTGCTTTTTCATTATTAGAAAATAGCTCTCGGGCTGCACCTGCCAACTGAAAATGATATGCCACCACCTTAAGGGGCAGTTGCAGCATTTTCATAACATTGTCAAGCATGCAGCCATATTTCTTATAGGAAGGGAAAGAAACAGGATTAGTCAGCACAGTGGTCCTCTCCCCTCTCTTTTCCTTCTTCCAGCTGAGTAATGGGGTGGTGAGCCTTTTCCCTCCTCTTATTATCACTGCTTTTCCATCCCAGTCTCAAGTGTGTCTCTTTTATACATGTACAATTTTGAATTTTCTGAGGCGGTAACCTCTCTGTTAGCCAAAGTTGAACTTACCTGTGGTTGGGTGGGAGCAGCTGAGAGCTCTGATACAGAGGAGCAGGTGGGCTCTGCTGGTGTAGCTCTTCTCCACTTCTGCCCTTCGTAGCTGTGTATCCTCAGGCTCATTACTTCTGTGTTTCAGTTTCCTCTCCTGTAAAATGGTCATGTCATGAGAGTTCCTTTCTGAAAGGGTTCTCATGAAGGATAAAAGTCACTGTACCACAGTACCCATCATAAGCACTCAGTCAGTCAAAGATCGGAGTCTGGCTGCTCACTAGATAACCATTCTCAGGAAGATAATACAGTATCGCTAATAAGCCTGGCATCCTGGCGCACACCTATAATCCCAGCACTTGGGAGCCTAAAGCAGGAGGATCATTGCAAGTTCAGGACAAAGCCTGGGCTACAAAAGTGAGCTCAAGGCCAGCATGAACTGCATAGCAAAGGAGCAATGAATGCTTATTTTTCCCCCTCTCCTTTTTAATTTTTTTATGATTTTTCCGACCATTTTTGCATGCTTATATCTGGAACTCTGAAGAAGTAATTTGAAAACAACAGTATACAATATAACAACCATTGTTGAATTCATATCACTGTGCTTAGTGAAATTCTGTATTGTGTCTAATGGGTTTTCTTTTGGCTATTTTTTTCTTTAAAAAAAAAGCAATGACCCCACCACCATCAAACGTGTGTGTGTGTGTGTGTGTGTGTGTGTGTGTGTATGTATTTGATAAGTATGGCCCTAGTCAGTACCAAGCAGTTTAATGTCAGGCATTGGGATAGCTTAGAAAAGCTATATTTATGGGTCAGATGGGCTTTTTTGACAAGGACTTCCCAGGCATCATACAGTCTGGTCACACCTCTCCAACTCTGAGTGATATCCAGACAACAAATGCACAGTCTGACATAGCTGTGTGGCTGGGGACTCCCTCCTCACTTCCAATAATGCACTAAGCCTAGATCTGAAGTCAGTGAGAAGAACCAGATTAACAACCCAGGAAACTTAAATTTTACTAGTTGAAACACACAGTATAGTCCTGGCAGCTTCATTTCAAGTGAATCCTCCTTTCACTAGAGCTTGGAGCTTTTCTCAGAAGGCAGCGGAGAGAAAAGTTCCCTGTAGCTCAGGTGCCCATCCACTTTGAGACTTGTGAACCTGAGGCCTGCTGGGGACCTGCCTGTGTTTGGCAGTGTGTTCTAAGGCCATGGTCCCACCCATAGTCCAGAGGCACTCTGAAAAGGGAACAGTCAGTGTGGAAATGTCTCACAGGGTGAACTGGAACATACTACTTAGAGGAGAAAGGTTGGTATGGCTGCCAGTGGTCCAGGTAATGCCAGGGCTACCCTTTCGGGGCTCTGGGCTTTTTTGCTTTGGGAAGAGCTGGTAGGGAGTTGGGGGCATGCAGCTGCTGCTGTGGAGGCAGTGTGAGTTTGGTGAATTTGCTTTGGCCTCACAGGAAACCAACTCAGCCTATAGTGCCATACATACTTATAGGGAGGTAGAAAATGAGTACACTGTGCTTTGTACTTTTCAACAAATTTAAAGTTGTTCATAATTAAGAGAAAAAGAATAAAAATAGGAGAAATACACATAGACAGTATCATGGAAGTCCTTGAAATGTAGGTGCAAGAGGTAGGCCTCCTTGCCCCAGGCACAATCAACTGTGTGAGGTTCCTAGGCAGACACCAAGGGAAACCACTGACTCCAGCGCGACTTTGGATTGGCGCTTGCTGTTACCATCACTGTGCTCTACACTGCCGCCATGACAAAAGTAGCTGTCATTTATTTTTATTTCCATTCCATGTCATATACTTACATATCATGTTTTATCTGCCTTCCAGCTTTATGAAGCAGGTATTATGGTTCACATTTGAGGGGACAGTTTTGGAGAGGCTGTGTGACTTACCTTGCCATCTCGCTGGTTATCTTCCATCTGACCCAAATCAAGGGTGCTACTGTCTCTCTTGCTCAATTTTCCATGTTTCTAATTTGGGGTAACATTGGTGTGCTAGGTCCCTACATCAGTGTTGTAGGGACACTTTGAGTTGTATTTCATTGTCACATAAGTGGATTGTGAACCAATTTACTGGACAGAAAACAGTAAAATAGACCATAACAGAATACATTCCACTTAACTGCCTCTGAAACTTCTATTGCTGACATGTTTCTCTGTTTATGTATGTACATAGTAGCAAAATATTCCATGGGAAAATACGTTTATTTTGGATCATTGTCAGAAAGTTTGAGAACCACTGTTCTAGAGTTATGATGGTCAATTAAACATAAAAAGTTATTGCAGAACTATTAAAGTCTAAAACTTACTGCAAATCTAAGTTATCATTACCATTGGAAGCTGACACAAACAAATAAGGGATGGCAGAGAAGTTGTGACGTACTGTTACTCCACGCATTTGTCCCGCACAGACTTTGGTAACCTGTCACACATTATGCCCAATGAAACTGGGCCTCCTCACCTTTGACATTCCTCAACTTAGCACCATAAGCCTGAAGGTAAATTTTTTTGCTAATCCTGCAAAGCTATGTATTATTAAAATAGTCTGTGGTTATAAAATGTTGCTTAGCATTCATATTCAGGACCAGTAGATGACCAGTTTTTGCTGAGCACTTACACACCTCTGGCTTTCATTTAGACTTGAGGAAATCAGGTGAGATCCCTATGGTAGCATGCATTTTCTTTATAAGTCCCAAAGGTTTTGGCTACTATCTGCCCCCCTCATAGTGTTCCCCATCACATTCACCATCTTCATCTGGAAGTCGTCCACTTTTTGCCTTTCAAAGGGTGTGTAAGTCAGTGCTCACTAGTTGTATGTGTGTAAAGGTGTGCTTATAGTGCCTACCTGCACAGTCAGGTGTGGAAGAATGCAAAAGGGCTGTCTGGATGCTGGAGACCCAAAGGATCCAATCACAAGTCAAGGCTCTGGAGCTCACTATAGAGCCACATGTAAGTCTGTATCTGGAACCCAAAGGCACTGCGCTGGGAGGCTGAAGAGTCTGTGCAATAGTACTAAAGAGTCTGCACTGGAAACCAGGAGACAGATGTCCGAGGCAGTGGCAAAGACTAGGGCTTCTCCAAAGAAACAGAAGCAAGACTTTCTCCTTCTTTCCCTTTTTCTTCCATTTGGCATCCAAGCCTATTGCTTGGTGCCTCCCAGGGTGGGTCTTTCTTCTTCAGTACATCCATCAATTGTTCACACAGTCAGAACTATGCTGGGTATTTCTTACTCAAGTTGACACACAGTTAGCTGTCACAGTGGGTGTCAGGCCAACCTAGAATGTGCACCTGTTTTCCTTTGAAACAGCGGTGAGAAAAAGCAGCTCTGCCAAGGCCATTTTCACTAGAACACATTCTTTCCTCATTAACTTCAGTTCATGAGGGAATTCCATGGAACATAAGGTATAGATCCCCCAATATCTGCCCTGAAAATACACATCTCAGGAGATGGATTGCTTTTCAGCTGAAAACTCTAGTGATCACAACAGGATCCACGCTTATCCAAGTGAAGATCATGTATAGGATTATTTGTCTGCAGTTTATGAGGGAAGCTTCTAAATTTGGCAGTACTTGATGAAGACCCTCCAGCAGAGTGGTCCATGTGGAATTAGAGATGTAACAGGCAGGTACGGAGGGCCCTTTCAGCACAGGGTGCGGTACACAAGAATATCTGCATGTGGATTTTAAATCAAGCCTCAGCATGACATTCTGAATTGTGTGAAGCAGAACTCGGGCAGTTCAATTACCAGAACAGAAAGCAGGCACTTGGTGTTTTATGGACCTTGCTAATGAATGAGTCCCATGGCCTCTGCTGGACCAGCTTCCCAGCACTCTGCCAGCCTGCTTCCCACACATCTGCACATCCATCAAGCTGTAGTGCATGGCTAATGCCAACAGAGCCTGCAGTCTAGGCCTTTCTCCCTGAGACACATAGAGATCTGAAGTCATTAATAATTCATTCTAAAGTAATGAACAGAGCTGTACTAAGTTGTAAGATGTAATAATCAGGTGACAGATCAATTTATTGCTTCACTGTGCCAAAAGATGAGAGTTAGTGATGAAAAGGTGGAAGTTTTCTCCCCAAAAGTTTTCTACGACTTAGATCAGTATATTTTTTTAAGTTCTGAGATAAAATGGATCATTAATAGGAAAATGAATTAATAGAGAATGTCGAATAGCCTCTAACCTATTTATATGCAGAGTTGCTGATCCAGAATTGCTATACCTTTTTTTCCAAATGTCTTTGGGCACTGGGCCTTGCAAGTCAGAGTAATTATTACTCATTAATTAAATCTTAAGTAGTGGAACATTGGGCCAGGAAGATAGCTCAATAGCATAAGTGCCTGCCTGGCATATTCAGGACCTGAGTTCAATCCCTGGTACCAGAAGGAAAAAAAATAAATAAATAAAGGGGTGGATCATAGCTTGAGACTTTAGAAAGGGCGTTGGGGATAGTTCAAATGGACTTCCCCCAAATCATCAATAATAGTTTGAGGTTTATGAGTAAGTAATTGGGCTGAGGATAATAGTCCACATCTACTAAGATGCTCCACTCATTCCTTAATGCCTTGCTGAAAATTCTCCCATGTCAAGTACTGTGCTCAGCACTAGTTCAAATAAAATACCACAGTGCTTGTCCTGCCTTTGACTGAGCCTGGCAAATCAACAGTTTGTCAAACAAAGAAGAGTTAGAATATACTAGAGAGGAAATGATAATGGACAAAGGCAGAGAAGTGTGAAAGAACAGAGGATGGAGAGTGAATTACTCATAACTTCATTTCCTGTGCATTATCACATTTAATCTGTACATAAACATCTTGAAATAGGTGCATCACTCACCCCAGCCTTCCCTTTTATAAAGTGGAGGAACCTAAAACTTAGGGCTTTAACATAATGAGCTACTTCCCCTGGGACCCTAAGCTGGGAGTCAGCCGAGGAGGACTTAGAGATGAGTCCCAGGAAATTGAGCTTTTTCTGAGTTTCCCCTTTGGGTGTAGCCCAGTGGTACAGAGCTTCCCTAACATATATGAAGCCCCGGATTTAATCCTTACCATTTCAAAAATTAAAGGAGTGGGCACTATAGGTTTATTATTACAATTATTACATCAATTAAACAGCAGCATTGGTGCTAAACACGTAATGTAAGTTGGGCCATTGTATTCACTGATAGCAACCAGGAAAGGTATGAGACTTGTTTTCAGCAGAGGAGTGTCCTAGGCTGAGCTGGATTTCAGACTGTAACTTATGGTGGCAGGAAGGATAATGCTAAAACCTAGAGGTTCTAGAATCGATGCCCTGGTTCTTAGCCTTTTGTTTATATCGATGTGGTGTGGAAAAACAGGATAGTAAAAATGATCATCATCCAAACCATGTATTTTTATACTAGCGTACAATGTAACAGTGATTTCTCACAGAAATAGCCTGTTGATTCATCTGCACAAGGGAGTTTTGTGAAGGGAGAATAAGTCTAATGACCTAGCTAGTCTGGGAAGGAAGTAGGATGGAGAATTCCCTTCCCACACTTAGTAGCTGGGGTGGAAAGTAATGATGTTCTAGGCAGCTTGTAAATACACATACTTGATGATTGACTGAGGCGCACGACCAAAGCCTCACCTTGCCAGGTAGGAACATGACCATCTGCATTATTCTTACACACTGATGAAGCCGTGTCATTCTGGAAAGGATGGAAAGCTACAGCAGACCCGGAAGACTCAGCTAGAACTAGGAAAATGTGTGTAAAATGTCTTTATGTGGACCAGAGGCAGAGCGGGACACTGATAGCAACTATCCCTGCTGCAGGTGTGGCTTAGCAGCCAAAGAGCAAATTCTCTTCCTGAGAGGGCTGCGCCATCATTACAATTCCATGGACCTAACTGCACGTGATCCCTCTCAGAGGGGGACGTTCAGTTAGATTCTTAGCCTCAAAAATTATAGAAAAGCACATATGCTGATAAACTTGGGTGATGTAGTATTTCAATAATGACTCAGTTTAAAAACTGGCTCTCAAGGTATAAAATCTCTTTTCCTCCTACAAAATAGAGGTATATGAGAGAAACAGTGCAGGCATTTATAGAACTGTGAGGAAAAGTGCTCAGTATAAATAGCACTAAATGGTAGGGAGGTAGATCTGTGCAAACCGTCATCTTTGCTAAATTTCCCTCTCGGTTCAACTTAATAATGAATAGCTTTCTTCTTCTAACAGGTGACTTAGGGAAGCTCTCGATATTTTCTTAGCAATAATAAGTGGCATGAGCTTTTCACTCATTTCTCATCAGTTATTTACATGTGTATTTTTATATACCAGGCCAGCAAATGAACAGTTCGGTTTTAAAGCTAGGTCCTAGTGGGGCCTGTGCTTAGAGTTTAAGATACATGATTTGGGTAATTGTTTATCTAAAAACACGTATATGTATCTAATAAATTACTCAGACCCACACACCATAGGTCCTGTGTGTGTCTTAAATTTTGAATATAAATGACAGTATAAACACAGATTTATACATGGGTATCCAGTAGTGCTTTTTATTTGTTTATCCCAGTCTCACATAATGGGAGCCACATGTTTAATGGGGCTTTAATCTTTCAAGCCTAAAGTGCTGAATTTCCTGGCTTGTTTCTAAATACCAGATCTGCCCATTTTAAAAGTTAGGTTTATTTTTTGCTATGTTTGTAAATGAATTAAAACCATTGAGAGTTTTTGTATTTGCACTAGAGAAAATGTTAATGATCAAAGTGCCATTAGCATTTCAGCAATAGCTGAGTACAGAAGTTGTAACTAAGAGGGATTAACAGTTACTGGGACTTACGGGACAGCAATTCAGATGTGTAGATTCCTAACTTGGCAGGTAGCTTTTTGGGCCAATTTCTTGGTTGTTTTAGGCCAACTGGAAGTTGTAAGAAGTATCATATCCTGAAATAGCAAAGTGGCTTGAATGCTGAATAAAAATTTATAAACTTTAGTAGGTGAAAATATAGGTAGAAAAATTTCTAATAATTCATACTCCAAAGACGCCCCATGTTTTGCCTTCCACAGACGAAAAATCTATAGATATGAAGATAGTAACATAGGAAAAGTATGGGAAGGCCAGCTGTCCCCGATGTACTGTCTCAGTTTTTGCTTTTTTCTCTTACTTGTTCCCAGCGTTGCTAACAACCATAAGCAGAATTTGATGACGGTGGCGAACCTTGGGGTGGTGTTTGGACCCACATTACTGAGACCTCAGGAGGAAACAGTAGCAGCCATCATGGACATCAAGTTTCAGAACATTGTCATCGAGATCCTGATAGAGAACCATGAAAAGGTAATATATACTTGGTCCCTGGCAAGGAAGAGTGTACTTTGGAGGAAGCTACATTGAATTGGCCTTCATTGACACGGGTTTATGTTGCTAATGTTTCTTTTACTGTGACAAGGATAAACTAGCTGATTCTGGTAACACGGTGGTAATGAAAATCATAAGAGTGCTGATAGGGGTGGCACCAGTGGCATGTATGGCAACAGCCATGGTGGCTGTGGTTGTGCCAGGAACAGCGCTTAATGCTGTATGTAGCTTGTCATTTTATCCTCACAATAATCCAGTAAAGGAACTCCTAATATGAGGCTCGTTTTTAAAACGTCCTTTACCCATTTTTTTTACTTGGTTTTCTTCTTACAAATTTATGAGGCTTATTTATTTATTAATTTTTTTGTATTTAGTACAGGGTCTACAGGGCCTCACTGCACAGATCGTACTCATATCGATCTTCCTGTATGAGGCTTTTAATATTATGAATATTAACTTTTTTTCATTTGTGTTTCAAGCAGTTTTCCCATACAGTTTGTCTATAGATTCAATTAATGACGCGGCTTTTGCACATTTTGTGTGCATCTGTGTATGTGGTGGATGCAGTCTTCTTGCAGGACACCGGGGCTTCTGGCCATTGAGTTACCTCAGAAGTGCACTTGCAGTATTGAGAGTGGGGGGTAGAGGCTTCCTTCATCTGTTCTACCTCAGTTTCTAGCAGCAGATCCCTCTGGCGCTTCCTCCTCCAGGCTTCTTAAGGGCTGTCTAGGCTATTATTTGGCAGCCATAACTCTGAAATCTCATAAAAAATACTCCTTTCCCTAAGTAAAAATTTTGCCTAGAATAGTGAGTTAATCGTACAGGATAAATCTACAATCTGACTACAGTGGTCCCTTGGTACGTATCATTAATTGGTTCCCAGAGACACAAATACCAAAAAGGAGTATCAAATCAGTGGTTTTGGCTAGAAAGGATGATCATAAGTCAGTGGACACTGACAAGGTCTAATTTGCACTTTACATGTCAAACAGAGGATGAATACTGGGACAAAAGTTTTGCATCAAAATTCATCCAGTACTGAATTTGGTTTTTCAAAGCAGTTGAGTGCTGCACCAAGATATGAATGTATTTACCTGCGCTGATAGTATAAACCGCCATCGTTTTTGTCTAAATTTTTTTTAAGAGCCTCCTAATTTGCCTCGACTTCAGACTGTCTATTCTGATAACCATTGTAATGTGCTAAATCAGACCATTTCGGTGGCTTTCCACTGTGTTCAGCATGGAGCCTGAAAGGTCCACTCTAGCCTCTGTCCCCCCTGTTTATTTAGCTCATCTGGCCTCCTGCGTCTTCCCTACAGCTGAACTGACTGCTTGTTGCCCTTGGACATGGCGAGCACACTCTTGCCTCACAGGAGTTGCGTGGGTTTGCTGCTCCCCTCACCTGGAGTGCCTGGAGCGCTCATCCTCCATGAAATCATGTGACACATTCCCCCACTTCCTTGAAGTATCTGAGTGAGGCTTTCTGAGAACTCTGTCTAAAACCACAAACAGTGCTAGCCTCCAGCATTCCCTTTCCTCTTCCCTCTGCTTTTCTGTTGCTGTCACATTTACCACTTTCTAGCATATTATGTAACAGACTTATTTTAGATCCATTGCCTTTCTCCTCTCCATAAAGGCAAGAACTTTCCTTTGCTTTGTTGCTTGTGTGGTTCCCAGTTCCGGTTCTCTTAGGCCGGGCATTGGGTAAGTGTGACAGCTAAGCTTCAGAATGACTGTAGTGCCCTCGTCTTCTGGTATTTACCTCCTTGCCTAGTCCCCTCCTACTCTGAAGAGGGCTGGCCAGTGTGATCCGTAGAACACTGCAAAGGTGGTGATGCGTGATTCCTAAGATTCGTCACAAGAGGCCCTGCAAATTTTGTCTTGGTTTCTGTATGTCTGTCTTCTGGGGGATGTAAGTCCCCGTATTGTGAGGGCAGTCATGATAGACCTGCAGGGAGGAACTGAGGCATCCTGCCAACAGCCAGACAAGCTTGCCAGCCCCATACCCCAGTCGCCTTGTAAGTGATGCCTTAGCCCTGACGGTATTTGCAGATAGTGCAGCTCCAGCCAGTATTTGAGTGCAGCCTCATGAAAGAAACTTGAGTCATAACTAGCCCCTTCTGGAGTCCCCAACCCACAGATATGGGGAGTGATGAATTGTTGTTTTAAGCTAGGAGGTTTCAGCACTAATTTGTTATGAAATATTACATGACTTAGAATCTGTGAATGTACACATTTACACCTTAGCAACATCTCCTACAAAGCTAATTAAGCAACCTAGTCCTTTTCTTAATGTGTTAATAAGAGATACAGGAAATTAATACTTTATTAGAGAAAAAAAAGCCTTCTTTCTATCCTTAACTTTGGAGCCCCATCTGCCTGTCTCCTTCAAATATAGGAAATCAGGTAGAGGGGTTGTTTGTGCTATATACAATAAAAACAAACTTGTGGAAAGGGAACTATATATACTAATAACTGATAACCTGGTTTCTAAGAGCAAATCACTTGGGTTTAAATCCACTACCTCTTGCTAGCTATGTGACCGTGAGCGTCTAGATCATTGAACTTTTCATTACTCAGGAGAGAGTGTTCAGTTGAGCCTGACTTACCTTCATATTGAGTGAAGTGGCAAGCCACCGGCAGTTCCATGGTGTAGAACCAGACAACAAACAATCCCAAAGTATCAGGGACGCAGGACAGTAGAAGCTTATCTTTTACCCACATAACAGCTCCATACAAGTATTCTCAAGTGGCATCCTCTGGAGTAGTTCAGCAACCCAAATCCCTGCCACTTTATAGCTTCCACATGAATAAAAGTGGCCTCTTCCAATTCTCCACGTGAGTAAAAGTGGTAAGATTTTTGTGGACTATTCCAAGACGATGCTCCTTTTATTTTTCCCCTGCATCTGCTTGCCCGAAACCAGTCACATGGCCACATCTAAATGGAGAGGAGGCTAAGAAAGGCAATTTAACTGTGTGCTCGCAAGAAAAGGAAACAAGTTTAAAGATCAACGCACTGGTCTGCCACATTCCTTCTGTTGGTTTTTGTGAGATCAAATGCAGAGATTTCTATAAAGTACTTAGCCAGGGTTCTTGGATTATAGTAAGCTTTAGTAATTACAAACCACTTTTTTTTTAGCAATCTCAGCAAAATTCTTTGGAAATAATATTATCTTCAGATATCAAGTATCCCACTTTCCCAAGTAGTACTTTTTATAACTTAATCATATCCTAACTAAAATCATTTAATATGTTGAGACCAAGCTCAAAGGAATGACTTTGGTTGTTTCATGCCCTTACAGGCAGCAGGCAGCATTCAAGTTTGTTCATAGCAAGCAGCATCTAAAGGTTTTTGACTGTCCTTGGGCCCACAGAACTAGCTTGACAGTTGCTCCTAGTAATATATATATATATATATATATATATATATATATATATATATATATATTTTTTTTTTTT
>NDGN011546437.1:13577-30804 GCA_002564285.1 Tympanoctomys barrerae | reverse complement strand
GGCAGTTGAGCTTAACCTCACTATCTGTCTGAATATCAAACATCTTAGATATAACATGGAACAAGTATTTTCCATCAAGTATCAATATGTTAAATATTAAGTCCCTACAGAATATGAAGAAAAGAAAAATAAAAAATATTTTTAAAATAGGAATAAACAATTACATATTTTTACACAGAAATTTAGAAATTAACCATTGTAGCAGGACAGTCCTATGACATTTTTTTTTCTTTGTCCCTTGTTTTCATTTATTACCCCCTCCTTTTTTTAAAAAAACATGTGCTTGAAAGACAGTATGGCAGTAATTGGTATGTCATGACAAGAAGTACGTATTTAACAGACCAGAGTGACAGGCATTCCAAGAGTGACCCTTCTATTACACATTGCTATCTTCAGTGCAGTTGCTTAGTTCACAGGTATCAGCATATATAGTTAGTCAGGGTAAGAATCCTCCCAATTTACTGCTAGTTTCAAAAACCTGCTGAAGAGGCTGTCTTTTCTACAGTGTGTATGTTTGGCTTTCTTGTCAAGAATCAGAGCGCTGTAGTTCCGTGGGCTTGCTTCTGTGTCTTCTATTCCATTTGTCTGTGTGTACCATGTTTTTGCTACTATGGCTTCATAGTATAACTTAGATGCTGAATATTATGATGCTGCTTTGGGTCTTTTTTGCTTCCTTACGAATGTTAGGATTGTTTTTATGGTTTGGGGAAGATTCTTGTATAAGTTTCGATGGGAATTGACTCCCTTTTGATAATGAGTTCCTTTTGAGAATATGGTTTTTTTAGCAACATTCTTTCAGCATACAGACATAGGTGTTTCCATCTTGTAGCATTTTCAGTTTATTTCTTCAGTGTTCCTTATTTTTATTGTACAGGTCTTCTACCTCAGGTCGGTTTCCTAATTTTTGTTTTTCAAACTATTGTAGTGAAAGTATTTTTTTTTTTTCTGATTTATTTTTCAGGTAGTTCATTGTGGATATTGCATAATGGGTACCAATTTTCCTGATGTTGGTTTTGTAACCTGGAACTTTGGTTTCCATTGCTATTTTAGTCCCCCTATTACATTAAATTTGACTTTTTATTTTTTATTTATTTTTTAAGACATGATCTTGCTGTGTAGTGCAAGATCCTTGAACTTACAAGGATCCTCCTGCCTCAGCCTCAGGCAGTGTACTGAGATTTCAGGCATGTGCCAGTAAACCAAACTCTTAAATTTGATGATTAATTTTTATTTCTGTCTTCTGTTTTGGGTTCAGATGGGTTTTGGGGTGATTATGTTTATACTCCCAGAGTCTTAAGACCAATAGGTGATTTGTGGCGTTGTTGTTACCACTGTGAATTCCTGCGTCAGTGCTTTTGCTGTGTGCCATTACCTGTGTGATCTTGTTTTCCTTTCATCTGAAGTTATTTTCTACTTTAGCTCTGATTCCCTGTCCTATACTAATGTAATGTAGGTGGTTAAATTTCCATGTATTTTAAATTCTCTAATTTGTTTTTTTGGTGGAACCAGGGTTTCGGACTCAGGCCTTTGTGCTTGCCGGGCAAGCGCTTATTCTACCGAGCCATTTCCCCAGCACTAAATTCTCTAATTTGTTACCATTTCCGCCCTATTTGGTTGGAGTTAATACTTGATATGATTTTAGTCATTGTAAGTTCACTGAGGTCTGTGACCTCATGTGTGAGCTATGTGGGAAATGTCCTGTGTGCACTTGAAGAATGCATCTCCAGACCTGCTCATCCCACTGGTTATCTAGCACTGTGACTGACTTCTCCACTTGCCACTGAGGTGTTGCTGTCCCCTGCACCTGTGTCATTTGGGGCTTCATGTATTTTGTTACTAGATTTTCACTGGAATGCATGCTTATACTGTTCCACGTCACACTTCTGTGCTATAGGTCTAGCAGTATGTGTGCTGTTTTATGTGATTGCTATTTAGTTACCAGAAGAAAGGAAAAGTACACACTTGCAGGGTTTTAGAATTTCCTGGTTCTGATTTTCTGTGTGGATTCCAATTTCCCTGTGGTTTAACGGCTTCCAGCCTGAAGAATTTCCTCTACTATTTCTTACAGTACAGGTCCGCTAGCCACAAAATCTATTAGTTTATCCAGGCAGTACATTTTTTACAATTGATAAATGTACGTTAACCTAAAATCCAGAGCTTATGGGGAGGTTGTCTTGATGCTGAAGATTCTGTGGGTTTGAACACTGACCTCCGCGGTGTCGTGCAGAGTGGCTTCCCTGCCCCGTATGTTCTCTTCCGTCCCTTCCCACCCCCAACTGCTACCGTGTCTGTAGTTCTGCCTTTCGCAGACCTGCACAACACGTGGCCTTTCTCTCACGCGGGGCAGAACTGCCACCATGGCAGCGTCACCCCGGCCGCAATGCTCTGAACAGAAGTCAACTGCTGGTCTTAGAAGTCGCTGGTGCACAAGGGAGAATTTTCCCAGCGAGGAACTCTTTTCCTCTTGCTGTTTCTCTTTGCCTTTCCGTTCAGTGTTATAACTATTCTGTGTCTTGTAGATCACATTGCATTCATCCTACGTGTTGTTTGTGAGTTTGCCTGGCTCTTCAAGTTGTCTTTGAATATATGAGATGTTCGCAGCCATTTTTTTCCCAAAAGTTTTTCTTCCTTTTTCTTTGTCCCTTCTCATTACATACTTGTGTTCCTACATAAGTCCTGTATTTCTTCATCTTTCTGTCCACCTAATAGGACTCTTTCTGGCTATTTGGTTCTCTGGTAAGGTAGGTGTCCTTTGGCTGCCCTTGTTGTTATTCCCATTTTAAAGAGTACCTTTAAGCTTAAACTTCCCCACACTGGCTCAGGGAACTGGTTCTCTGCGTTAGACGGCCTCCCCTCGGGTGGAACTTGGGGGCCTGTGTGTGTGCTGGGCGGGGCTGCAGCTTCTGGGCTCCTGCACTCTGCACCAACTCCTTGCATGATGAGCCCTACACTGTTTGTTCTCAGCCTGCAGTTTCAGAGTAGAGCTCCTGACGGGTGGGGGCTGGAGGAGGAGCCGTGCTGGGCGCCTGTCCCTAGGAGGTGCAGAAGGGGCAGGGGTCTATATTTCCTCCCTCACCCTTGCACTGAGCCAGGCTCACGGGACACGGGGGAAATGGGGAGGTGGGCATGGCACAGATGCCGCCAGTGTTTTCTGTTCTCCCCAAGTGCTGAGTTTTTCCTGCCCTGCATCCTTAGCGCCATTTGCAGGACCAAGATATTGCCGTGGATATTACCACTGTTGCTGGTGCGCGTGGGTGGGGTGTGGCGCTTCCCCTGCCCCTGCCCCTGCCCCTGCCCCAGAAGTGGGCTTGCACCTGCAGACAAAGCTCTCCGCTGCGGTGTTCTCCACAGCTTCACTGAATGCTCTGCTCCCTCCACTGGGGGCCCGTGCTTGCGTCCTCCTGAGCGTGGAGGAGGTGGCCTTGGAGGCTGTGCTGTTCCTCGGTGTGGCTCTTGTGGTGTTATCACCAGTTTTCTGCAGAGTCTGGAGCTGTGTGCACTGTAGCAGCGCTCTGTCAGACCTCGGCCATTTGTCTACGTTTCCCTGGGGATGATGGCAAGTCCCACACGTGACCTCTCTGAGTTGCCGGGGGAGTAGCTGCTAGGTGTCACCCAGGCCTTTTTCCCTTTGCTGTCTTCCTGAATCACATGCTGGATCATCTTAGGGACTCATGGCCTTCCACATTCATTTTTAGCAGCCTGGTGTCATTCAGGAGTGTGCCCAGGACTTGAGGGCTATCGCCTGACTTGTGGGCTCACCCTCCTGGTACAACCCATGTGGTATGTTGTCTGCCCTAGTTGCTGTCCACTCCAGACTCTGTCTTCTGACACATGAAGCTTGCAAGGCCACACTCTGCCCAAGCTCTGTACCAGCATGAAGGAGTGCACCTCCACCTTGAAGCAGGAGCTAGTGGGGCTGCCTTTCTCAGATCCGCTGCTCTCTGGTTTCTGCCTGGGTCTGGTTTTCCTCCAGTGCTTTGAGAGCTTTTAAATTATCCCTCCACACCTGGCACTGGAACCACTTGTGCTTTGTAGTGTGTGACTTGGCATTGACCCCTGACCCCCACCCCACACCCAGCTACTTAGAGCTCAACAGGAAATGGCACTGATGGAGAAGGTGCTAACTACCATTGGAGCTACCTGAGAATGTGTATGCTGAGGAGCCAGGGTGTCTTTTCTTACAGCTACTTCTCCACTCACAATGGGATTGCCTCTCTGGGAACCCTTTGTAAAGTGAAATAAAACTGCCTTCCACACTCATGCTTGTACAGAGCAGCATAGCCCTCACCTGGAGAGGGGTGGCTTCCCATGTGGCCCTGGGCTGATCCCAGGGGCTGCCCTCACTGTCACCACATGCTGGGCCTGCTGTGGAGGCAGCTTAAGGTGTTGTCCTGCCTCAGTTTGCAGAGTGGCGGGTCCTGGAGAGGGGTTGGAACCTAAGGCTCCCAAGAGTGTTGGCCTCAGAGGAAAAACTCAGGTGTACAGTTCAAGGGGCGGAAGACCCCTGATTCTGTGCTCCCAGGTGCGTCTTCACTCTAAAGAAATGGGTGAGAGGAGCAGTGGTGGCCGGGCCTGGCGTGCGTGCTGCTACACTGGAAACTGATTTAGGGGGAACAAAAAAGCATTGAGCACAGCTTGCCCCTAAGAGAGAATCTCTTTATCCTGTGCACTTAAAACTTTTAAACTGTTGCTGCCATGAAATTGATTTGTATGGAATTTTCCAGAAATACATCTTTTAACTTAAATTGAAATGCTTGTACTCTATTCATAGCAATTCAGAAGTGAAGGAGCAGGGCAAAACCACTTTAAAGTCTCTCCTCACTCCCTCTAGACTGGACTTGTTCACGCTGCCCTGACATGAAGTTTCGACTCAGGAGATCCGTTAGGCGTGAAATATCCTGATAAGTCAGGGCCTTTCTGTTCTTCATCCTTTCTGCGTGGAAGCAGTAACTGTGTTTAATTTTAGGCTGTTCTGTAGTGAGGGGTTTAAGTCTGTTTCTCAAACAGATACATTGGAGAATTTGTCTTGTATTTTTCAACAAGGTAACCTACAGTTGTATTCAATCTGCCTACATTATTTTGGAGTATTCAAATTAGGTGCACTATCATGCCTTCCGTCATAACCTGTAACTTCGACAAAAATGATCTTGGTGCATTTGATGATTGATGGATTTAGACCAATGCCTCCCCGCTTAGAGGGCTGCTGCTCCTGGGCCAGTCACACACTGCCGCGAGGGAAGCAGGCTGATCAGGTGTCACAGCACATTCACGTATTTGTTTCTGCAATCACACACATGGTCGTTGTGTGTCAAGCATTTTTCTTCATGTGAGTTGTAAAAGATCTCAGTCATACGTAGAATGTTAAAGTAATAGAATGTGTCACTGTACTAATGTCTTCTAAGGCAAAGGTGTGTGAATTTGTGCATTTGATAAAGGTTGTATCAGTTATTAATCTCTGAATAACAACTTCCTTTAAAGATTTTAGTAAAAATTAAAGCCAAGATTGCAAGGTAAATGACCTCGCCATTCTAGGCCACTTGGTCATGATAAACCAGCTCTTTAGTTTTAACTGAGTGCTTCAGAGTAACACAGGCCCATCGTAAGTGCTCACCACCAGGCAGTTCCGAAGCACACACGTCCTCAGTCCTTCTAGCCTGTCCCCCACAGCCTGTCACCAGAGAACAGCCTAGCATAAGGCTGCGGGTGGCCAGTGCTGCAGGAGCCATGGCTGTGAAGCTCAACTCGGATGGTGGGGTATGAGGAGCTCCTTTGGATCACACAACAAAGGTGCTCTCCAGTGCATACCCATTTTTCTAGTTTCATTGCTGATAACTAAAAGTTTACTTGTCTGTAAAGGAAGGATGTAGTTTTGAGTTTACATTACCAATTACATTTCCTGTCACCAGTTACTATTGTCATTTTTAGAATTTATTTTGAACCTGTCCATACCCACCTAAGAATGTGCATGTGGACTAGGGAGAGAGCTCAGTGGTGTAGGCGCTTGCCTGAGAAGCTCAAAGACTGAGTTATTTTTTTGTTTTGTTTTGTTTTGGCAAACTGGGGATTGAACTCGGGCCCTTGAGCTTGCCAGGGAAATGCTTCTTCTACCAAGCCATCTCCCTTGTTTTTAATGTATTTAGTGTAAGATCTACAGGTTCTCACTACACAGATTGGACGCATAGTGGTTCTCCTGTATTCAGCCTCCCATTCGCTGGGATTACAGGCAGGCACCACCACGCCCAGGGGTGGGGCCAGCAAGGGACCTGAGTTGGATTCCTGGTACCACATGCCATGCCAGCCCTGGCACCCAGGCGCAGCATGTGGGCCCCAAATCTGGGCGTGGGGCGCATACCTATTATCCCAGCACTGAGGAGGCTGTGACAGGAGGATCACTAGGAGTCCAGGCTGTGCAGCAAGACCCTGCACCAAATAAATACTGTACATGTGAACAGTGCAGTGTAATGTTTTGATACATGTATTCCGCCCACACATTCTGAGCATTTTGCTTGACTTTATTTCAAGGATATTGACAAAATTCTAGGTTTTCTGTCACCATTTTATTTCCAGATGGTTAAGGAAAAATGGATCACTGTCGTGATCTGTGGTGCTTTTCATTATTTTGATGTTTTCATATTAAACTTTGCTTCTCTTAAATAATAAGGTCATTTGGGGTTTGTTGCTCATGTTTACCTGTTTTGTGGGTTTGTTTCTGTATACACAGGTTGAAAGGATTGTTGACAAAAGGAAAAACAAAAAAGGGAAGACAGAGTACCTGGTGCGGTGGAAGGGCTACGACAGCGAGGACGACACATGGGAACCCGAGCAGCACCTGGTGAACTGCGAGGAGTACATCCACGACTTCACCCGGCGCCACTCGGAGAAGCAGAAGGAGGGCGCGCTCACCCGGACCAACAGGACCTCTCCCAACAATGCCAGGAAGCAGATTTCCAGGTCCACCAACAGCAGCTTCTCCAAGGCCTCCCCGAAGACGCTTGTGATCAGCAAGGACCCGGACTCCAAGAGCAGCACGCTGTTGGCAGCCAGCCAGAAGTTCAGGAAGAACACAGCCCCTGCCCTGTCCAGCCGGAAGAACATGGACCTTGCCAAATCAGGCATCAAGATCCTCGTGCCTAAGAGCCCCATTAAGAGCAGGACTGCAGTGGACGGCTTTCCAAACGAGAGCCCTGAGAAACTGGACCCCATCGAGCAGGGTCCCGAGGACACGGTGGCACCAGAAGTGGCAGCAGAGAAGCCTGTGGGAGCTTTGCTGGGCCCTGGTGCGGAGCGAGCCAGGATGGGGAGCAGGCCCCGAATACACCCACTGGCACCCCCGGCGTCGGGCCCAGTGACTGCAGCCGTGGCCACGGGCTTGGCCGTGAATGGGAAAGGTGAGTGTGCAGGCGGGCAGTGCCGGGCGGGGTCCTTCCCTGGACAAGGTCCTGCCTCCCCCTCGGGTTGGGGATAGGTGCCAGGGTCCGCTGGACCCCAGGGAGATCTTGCCGATCCTTTCTTTCCTGGAAGCCTCAGGTGTCTGGTTCTGTGTGCCACCCACAGCTGTGTCACCGTGTTGACCACTCTCAGTAGCATCCTCTCTCAACAGGGAACAGTCCATATTGTTTTGCAGCGAGTTTGTTTTAAAGCGGGTTGCCTTTCTCTTCCTCTGTCTGGGTGTCACGTTAAGAGCCACCTGCAGCTCGCTAGGGCAGTACAGAAGCCAGGCTCCTTATTTTGTGCTCCCCATCGGAGCAATCAGGGAAGTGTGTTTCAGAGAGGGCGGCATTTGCCTGATGGCGCCCAGGTGGAGTCTGCTCTGTCGCATTTGTTCCCTGTGCAGCGGGAGGCGCAGGGCACTCAGCACCTGCACGGCCCTCAGCGCCCAGGACTCCCACACCCCTTCCCCCTACACCTGCTGGCCAGCTGCTTGTAAAGAATTCTGTTCCTGGTTCCCCCCCCCAAGCCCTCCTGGCCTTGCCTCCCTTTGGGCCTTGGGATGTTTCTCACCGTAGTGTGCGTGTGCACCTGTGTGCTTGGCTAGAGCTGGAGCTTGGGCCTTGTGCATGCCCAGCAGGCCCTTACTACAACACCCAGGCCCTGCTGCAGCTGTCCTTAACTCTCTTCTCTGCCTTTCTCAGCCCCAGCCATTCTGTCAGCCTCTCTCAAGCCCCCGCCGTGCCTCAGGCAGCAGGGCTGACCCTCACCTTCCTCCATCTTGGCACAGGTGGCTGCTCCCCCTTCCTCGTCTGCTCACAAGCTGCAGTTTGGCTGAGGGCCCCAGACCCCTTTTTCCTCCTTGCCTGTGCTGTTGGTTGGGTCCCAACATTTCAAGCCCAGCTCACTATAGTAAAACAAGCCAAAACTAACTGGCGTTAGTTTGTTGAGGGTGCTGCTTTGCTCCCGGGACGCAGTTCTGACAGCCTTGCTGCAGGCGTGGTCAGGTGCTCACCTTGGGCTAGTCCTGGCAATGCAGCAAAATCGGGCATGAAAGGGTTCTGCAGTTTCTCTTGGATGGGAGGCGCCTGTGTTTTGGAGCTTCCCTGACACATACCTGACCCACATGCTGCCATCCTTCCTGTTTCCGCTTTGTCCCCACCTGGGACGTGTGACCTGTTGACAGGCGTGTTTCCCTTGTCTGCCTGCTCACGGCAGCACTGCATATGGGTCAGGTTCTCCTTTGGTTTTGCACAGTCCTGTGACTTGAACCCAAGGCCTCATGCGCGCCAAGCATATGCTCTACCGCCACACTCCAGCCCATCCATGTGGTTCTCTTTGTTGGGCAGAAATAGTCGCAGGAGTTCAGAGATGGCGTAGACTTCGTAAGTGACCCGGGCACGTCAGGGTCTGCGGCCTCTGCCACACAAGGGCGTCTGCATCTGTACTGAGGGCACACGGCCAGGCACTATGACCTCTGTCTGGAGTCTTCTGGGCCACACTCAAACCTCTGCCAGCTTTTGTGTGGCTTGCAAACAAAGAGTGTTTCTCACATTTTCCAGTGACAGAAAAGCAGCAAGAGGAGCATTTGCTAACCCACAACGATATAAGCGACTGTGGCCTGTGTGTCCTGCGCAGAGCCTGAGCGGAGCACGGCTGCGTTCCCTCTCTTCCCTGCTGTCCCTGGCCGCTATCCTGCCCCACACCCTGGAGTCACGGCAGTGGCTCCGAGCTGGCCAGCCCATGCTGTAGGACACTGTCGCGCCTGGGCTTTCTTTTTAAGGCTGGCAGCATAAAAGGCTTCAGTAGACCTGTGGCCCCTTCCAGAACGCAGGCTCTGAGTGTGCGTTCTCTCAGGAGGAACCTGTGGTTTCACAACTGACTCAAGGCTATGAACCCAAGGGTCTGGCTTTGATTGCTCTCTGCTTCCAGCGCTACCTTCCCCTCCTCCCTCCGGTACATCCAAACCAGCTGCATCACATGTAAGTTCGCACACTTGCTTTCACAGAAGACAACAGGCCTTCGCCTTTCCCACGTGAGGAGGGTGAACCGCACAGCCCTGGGCATGCCACACATGTGCGAGGCTCTGGGTTCAGTCCCCAGCATAGCGTATGTGCATCAATCAATATCAGTCAGATTCTGGTTACATTTAAACAAACACCCGTAAGGGTAGCCTTATTAAACCAAAAAGGACCTGTAGGCCTGGAACCTTCATGACTTTACCTGGGCCTGTGATGGCACTGTTTGGCCAGAGTGGCCGTGTGTTCCAGCGTGGTTTCTCCAGGCAGCTGCCTCTCGCTCACTCCTCACTGGCTGCCGGGCGTGGAGCTCCCCTGTCCTGTGTGCTGCTGAGACTACCATCTCCACGCACAGGGAATGCTTTTAGAACAGGGTGGTGGCCCTTGTAGCCCATGTTATAGCAGGCTTACAGGCTAATATGGAAAATAAAAGGATGCCTCATTCCCCAGGGCCTCTCCAGAAGGAAGGAGATGGTGACTCCAGTAGGGGGTCCCTGCAAACTCGGGGTCAGCCAGGAGGTGTCCTAAGCTTGGGAAAGACACATGCCTGGGCATGGGGTGGGTGCTCTCTGCAGGTGAGGGTCCTCCTTGTGGCTCCTGTTGCTGGCCAGAAGCAGCAGGAGAGGGAGCCAGAGGCAGTAGGCCTAGGCAGACTCCAGGAAGCCGCATGTCCTCTCTGGAGCGGGGAGAGCTGATGCTGAATTTCTGCTACATGTTGGCCCACACTCATTGGTTTTTAAGAGAGCTGTTTGTTCTTACTTTCCAGATTAATGTTAGAGCTACATAAAGAAACATTTGTTTTTCCAAAACTGAAGCAGGTACTGGCAGCAGCGTTGGTGGGAAGCGAACCACCTCCTGTTCAGAACACTCGCCTTGTGCTCCAGGGACATATTTTGCCACCAAAAACAGAAATTTGAACTCTGTGAGCCAAAAGAGGGAATATCTCTGAGATATTTTAATTCACTTGTAATGACTTTTATAGAATAATGGTGTATGTGTTCAGTTTTTAACTCAAACATTTTTCAGAAATGACTATCTTGCTTTACTCAGAAATGAGAAATTAAAAAATGTCCTCAATGCAGCTTATTTCTGCTTGTATCAGTAAGCTGCTAGTGATTTATTGCTCTCTTGACTGCTTAATGAATTAATCCTATGAAAGAAGAATTCCATTTAAAACTGGATTATCTTGACCCTGTTCTTCATAAACTCAGATAATGTAATTGGTCACCATTTCCACAAGTAGGACATTTGAGAAAATGCAATTATTAGCAAACTTAAAAAAGAAGCAGGTGTTAGTTAACCTTACCAGCGTGGTCATGCCGTGCTGGCCGTCAGACCTCACAGCCGAAGCTAGCAGGCCTAGAGAGGAGTGAGTGAAAGCTGGCGGCTTTCCATCCTGGACGTCTCAAGTGCGTGCCTCGGAGAAAGAGCTCGGGACAGCTTGGTTGCTTCTGAGTGGTTTTTTTCTCCACAAGATTAGGAACAGAGCTGGGCAAGGTGGTGTGTGCCTGTGATCCCAGCACCCAGGAGACTGAGGCAAGGGGATTTCTGTTAGTTCAACACCAGCCGGAACTAATAACAAGACCCAGTCTCCAAAAATAGAAAAAGGGACAACGGCCCCTGCTCACTGTTCTCTGTGGTTGTCAGGGAAGTGTAGTGACCATGTGGACAGCTTCCTCTAGAGAGAGGGCCCTGGCTTCACAAGCCCATCCATGGCTTAAGGCTCTGCAACAAGCCCCAAGAAAGCTGAGAAGCCCAGTGGCCAGCCGTCTGCCATGCAGTAGGGCCATGAGGGGAATGTCCACTTGAAAATAGGGACAAATGTGAGGCCATGTTAGTGCAGACAGCAAGGGAAGAAGTGTGTGAGTCTGATGGCAAGCTCTCCATTTGAAACCAGCAGGGGCGAGGCACTGCCTGTGTGGAGACCCCTCTCGAGACCTGTGTGGGTTTCCGCACCAGGAGCACAGCTGCTTACGTGGGCGGAGAGCGCAGGGGAAGTGTCCAAGCTGGGGAAGTGGGCTTCTCTCAGCTCATTCTGAAGCTGTCCCTGGTTGCCCGTGGGCAGCACTATATACCCCCATGGCAGGTGGGTGCCTCTGCTGCCCGAGATGCCCTGCTGGCCCTTGGATGGGTGCTGAAGGGTTTAGTGCCTGTGCTCATTGGCATGCATCTTGTGAAGCCATGGAGAGGGGTGAGCTGCTGCTGTATGAAGTGGGCTGTCCTGAGCAGCTCAAGTCCATAACGCCCTTGAGGTGTGGACATGGGCCGCTCGGTATTTTGCCAGTTGTTGATGTCTAACCAAGGCCTTTTTAAAAAGTTGTCCTCATATCTCCCACTCATTGGAGGCGCCCGGGCCTGGGGTGGGAGGGCTGTTCTGTGTAAAGTATACCTGCAGTGCATCATTTACTGTAAGAGATAAGCTTCTATTCTATAAGTTTGTCTCCTGTTTTGTATAAAAAGTATGGGTGAGGCGGAAGAAAGCATTGCCCTGTCTTCTAGTGTCCAGCATCTGGGGCCTGTGAATTACACTGGCAAAGACAGAGAAACAGAAGGAAAAGGCATTTACATTTAGTAAATGTTTTTAATTTCATGTGCAGGATCAGGGCACAGAAAAGAGAAAGCCCTAAGAAGTAGTTAGGGTTCAGCGCTTATATTCCATTTTAACAAAGAACATTGAACGGTGGATTGTATACAAAGGAGGAGAGGCTTCCAGAGGTGTTAGCTGGTAAAAATATAAATATATGTGCAAACCAATAGAAGAAACAGGCACTTTTTATGCTGCATCTCTCCAGGGGTGGCGTCTTTTCCTGGTGCTGAAGGGGAGACACTGTTGTAAATGGAAACCTGCACCATGCTTGGAGGCGGGCGGGAAGAGCAATCTTCCGTCTGTTGCGTCTTAATTGCCTTCACCTCAGAATAATCCTTCCACTAAAGCTTCAGGGTTTCGGTGGCCTGTTCTGATCTCTGCCCCTATCTGATTCCCTTAGGACGTAAACCCAGCAGGCTCCTCCAGCACAGGTGAAGTGCCAGGCCAGCTGCTGACTAGCCTTGGGCATTGTACTCACTTGGACACACCCCTATGCCCCAAGGTCCCTGGAGCTGGTACCTCCATTAGGTGAAAGCCACAGCTCGAGACCTTGCTAGTACCCCTATAAACAAATTATTTTATTGTCATTACAGCTGCAGAACTGCTGGCATAAATCTTGTTTTATACAGAAGTAATTCACCAATGCCACAAGTGTTCACACAAGTAATTTAGAAAAATCCTTGGGGTAGAGTGTGAGAGCCGATCATCGCCTCCCACCCCTGAATGCTGCCTGCCCCAGAGAGAGGATGAGGAGTTCGCTGTGTTCTGGCGGCCCTTCTGTGCATTTGAACTCTTTAATATGAGATCAGACTCCATCAATTTTTATGCTCCATGTAAATAATGATTTCTTATTCAGGCTAAGTCACAAGACGCAGAAGAAGCCCTGTGTGCGCCTCCGTGGCCTCGCCACCTGCTGCCCTCCTTTCTCACTCCGCTCCCTCCTCTATGATGTATTTATGACCCTTCTGTATGTGTGCAGTCATTTTCTCCAAAACCATTTGAGAGTTGGCAGCTTGCTATTGTAAACAGCAGCAAAATGTAAGAGCTGTAATTGATTAAGAGTTTGTTAAGCACTGCCAAATTGCTGTCTAAAAGCCATAAAGACTGTGATTTCCCATTTACCGTCCCTAACCAACATTTTTTTGAGACAAGGTCTCACTATTCAGTTCAGGTTGGCCCGGGCTCACAGCCTTGAACTGGCCTTGAACTAAGGCAATCCTCCTGCCTCAGCCTCCCAAGTGCTGGTATTACAGGTGTGTGCCACCATGCCCAGCCTATTTTAATTTTAAAATAGGTGAACTTTTCAGATTAATTGAAAATGTGCGCTTATTTTTGTTATGTCACTATGTATGTCCCTTGCCTGTCTTTCCATTAAGTGGAGTAACTTGTCAAAGTGTGGAGATTCCACAGTGCATGTCCTTGAGGGACAGCGCATCTTGTCTTCACTGGAGCACTGGTGTACGGGCTTCAAAAGGGGTCACTGTCTACAGGCCTCCAACCCACTCCTGGGCTGACAGTGCCAGGAAAGGGCTGGCGAATCCCTGCCCTAGGTGTCTAGAAAGCGCCTAGCTAATTTGCTTTGATGTCCTGGTTCCTACTCAGTATGAAAGTGCCAAAGGGTATTGCTTTAATTCTAGGTTTCAAGAAGTATAATTTAAAAGAAATTTGGATTCCTTAGATCAGATGTCAAAAAAGAAAAACTTGTAATTGCTCCTTTTGAGCTTTAATATAGAGCAGAACAAAAAGTTACATTTTTGTAGTTAAATTTTATTTTTCTTTAACAGTTGCTCTTGTTACTCGCATACTGGAGGAAGCAGACCGCATTATAAATCTCATACATCTCCGTTCCCATTTTCCTCACTCTTCTGCAGCAGTACAGAACTTCTTGAACATTGCAGGGATATCGGTGCCCCGAGGATGAAGGCGGCTGCATAGTGCACGCGGGCAGCCTGCCTCCCCTGGAGCATGCCATTCTGTCCCTCTGCTCTGTCTTCAGTTCCTCGGGCATTCTTCCTCCTCATTTAGAGAACCCTTCATTTATAGCTGAGACTAGTTGTGAAAGAGGAAGTGATTGGATAAAGCCCAGTGAGTTGGTGGCAAAGCAGGGTCTACGTTAGAACCTACTACTTCTGTATTCCACCTGATTCTGCTGTGCTGCGGGGTGGTAGCGGGTGACATTGGTGTCACTGCTGCGAGCGATGCATGAGTCAAGACTTTGGTCCGTCTCGGGGGAGCGCAGCTGTACTCAGTTTAGGCCAGACAGTGGACTGTTGCTGGCGTGGCCAAGGTACAGCGCAGGTGGACCAGGGGCCTGCAGAGCCACTGTTGCTTCCACACGGACATCTGGGCCTTGCGGCACCCTGGCCTCACAGCGCCCAGCCAGCGATCCCGAGGGAGATCAGCATCACCTCAGCTCCAGCGTAGAAGCAGGTAGGGCACCTGAGGGAATCCAGGGCCAGTGACGGTAGCCACAGACGCAGGGGCTGGGCACACCTGGCCGGCAGAAGTCGGCAGTGGGACTTGGTTACAGCCAGCACATACACGTAGCAGGTACAGCTTTGCAGAGTTAGAGAACAGACGTCCTGAGCATTTAACACCTTCAAGTGATGTCCCATGTCAGCTCTGGGGAGTCCTTTCCATCCGCGCCCGGACCCCAGAGCTGAGTGCCGCTTCTCACCGGGAACCTGGGCTATTTGTCTTTTTATTTTCTACTCTTGGTTCTGTATCAGCTGTGCTTCCTCTTGTGGCCCTGCCTTTAGGGGCCTGCCACTGCCTCTGTCCCCTTCCTGATGTGCTCTGTCACCTTTTGCCAGGCAGGTGCATTGACTCCCAGTGAAGAACAGCTCTTTCAAAAACACATCAGAACTCTCTGAAGGAAGGTGCTGGTCGTAAAGTCCCCCATGGCTCCTTTGCTGTGTGGAGAAGCCTAATTAATCAGTGTGGTCAGACGCCTGTACCGGGGGATAAGAACCAGGTTCCTAGAGAATCTCTGGAAAAATAAATTCATGGGCATCATTCTAAGAAATGTGGTGTAAAAGAAGCAGTAGTTGTGGTCAGAAGCTGCGTGTGGCCAAAGAAAAGCAGCAGACTCACAGACAGGACTGCACAGAGTATAGTTTTACTGGGTCTACAGCTGTGGTCACATGGGGGACAGAAATGTGGTCCAGGGTAGCAGCAGGACCAGTGGATCCCTCTGGTTTGTGTCTGGGGAAGGAGCGTCTGCACTGGGAAGTGCATAGTCGCTGTGTCCACACCAAAGTGTGTCAGCTTATTGTTGCAAATGGACAGCAGAGCCCTCGGGCACGCTGACAGCAGCAGGGTCTCTCCTAAAGCTCCACATACCACTCTCCTGGCTTGGCTCACGCAGCATGTGCTGGACACGGCCTGGGGCCTCTCGGGGCACCCTCCAGGATGCACGGATTCCTTGGCATTCTAGATGGCAGAATTGGGGAGACGTTGTAGCAAGTGTGCTGATTGTCTTTGAATCCCGGCGTGGTACAGTGACGATTCAGGTGTGTGCACAGGAATGAGCTGGTGGAGGAATTGCTGTCCGCACTTATGTGATTAGTGCCTGTGCCTCAGTGTGGGAAGGGTGATTGGTCTGGGTAGCTGGGAGAAGTCCAAAGAGGCCAGGAGAGTTCTGCATGTGGGCAGAGGTGAAGTGGTTCTGGGGCTGAATGCATCTGTGAGTTGGTGGTGAGCGACATCGCCTGATGTGAGGGCTCCCAGGAAGCAGCTAGATGGGTGCTTGGGGTGCCCCCCCCCAACTCCAGAGCTCGTGTTCTCTGCAGGCGCGTCCAGCCAGCAGGGCTGGGCCAGCGCCTTGGACGTGTGGTCCTCTGAAAGGAGGTCCCCTCTGCGTGTGATCCCACGGCCCCTCCATGATCCCACCTGCAGTGCCCACAGCAGAGCCCTGAGCCCTGTGTGCCACTCATACCTGCCCTCTCCTAAGCTCATCCTGACCCTGGCCTTCTCACTGCAGCCCAGCCCCTCCTCTCGCCCTGATCAGCCAGCCTGTCTTCTCTGGAGATTTCCACACATGTCAGAGCCACAGCCCTCAGCCTCCAGCTGCACCTAGAACCTCACACAGACCTCCCTGCTCCCTCCTCTTGGGCAGTAATGCACTGAGGAGGAGCCCAGCTGAAGGCGATGGGCCCGCTGGCCACACCCTGATCCCACTCTGCCCTGGAGGCCCATTTCTTCCTAAGCCCAGGCCATGCCCACCCTCCTCCCCACAGGTGACTCAGCCCTATTTCACAGAGAGAAACTGGTTTGAGGTGCAGGGCCCTTCGGTCTGCCTCCATCTGCACAATCCCTGTCCTGTCCGCTCTCCTGCCAGCCTTCTGGTTCCCCAGCCCCCACTGGGTTCTGGTTTCCTGGAAATCTCCTTGCCTTATGACATCCGCTCTGCCCAGCACCCTGCTGGCTCACCTTGCTCTGCAGGTGCTGGGCCATCGCCTTGCTCAGCCGCCCGAACCGTCACCACGGCCTTCTGTGTTTGCCTCTCTCACTTTCTCCTTCCTCTCCTGTTACAGCTTTGGGGCTCGCATTTGGGCTCACAGGGGTGCTGGTGTGCGCCCTACCACTGAGCGACATCCTAGGCCCAGTTATCCAATCGTTTATGTTTTATTTCTGTTCATGACGAGAGGATCTCAGTTGTTACCTTCTGTCTCTGAGCTTCCTTTTGCCATGTGCACACGTGGCCGAGCTCCGTGTCCCTCGGTCCCTGGCCTCCGGCTTGCTGTCTTCTGGCTCATCTGTGCTGATCGAGCCACGGTCCCTCCCTTGAGAAGTCAGCGCCCCACTGGGTGTGGCACCAGCACGACTCTGCGTTCCTTCCGCATTCTAGCTCTCGTGAGTGATAACGCTGAATGTGGGGGCCATTCGACCGTGAGCCCCTGTTTTCAGTTATTTGGCTGAGTACCCTGAATGCAATCCCTGGGCCCTGTGGACACTCTCTGAGGAGCCTCCTCGTGCTGTGAAGCAGCCGCACCGTCCGTGCTGGAAGTGCACATGGTTTCCGGGGTCTCCCATCCTTACTGACACTTGTTTCCCCTTTGCGTGTCTGTGTTGTGTCTTTGTTCTCCTTTTCTCTGTTGTTGGTGAGCTGTCCCTCTGCCTGCCTGCCTCGCCCTCTGTCTGTCTGTCTGTCTGTCTGTCTGTCTGTCTGTCTCTCTCTCTCTCTCTCTCTCTC
>NDGN011546437.1:0-13527 GCA_002564285.1 Tympanoctomys barrerae | reverse complement strand
TCTCTCTCTCTCTCTCTCTCTCTCTCTCTCCTCGGAACCGGAGATTGAACTCGGGCCCTTGCGCTTGCCAGGGAAGAGCTTATTCCCCTGAGCCACCTCCCAGCCCCTTCTGCCTCCCCTTAAGGGATACTGCTTGCCGTAGTACCACATGCAGAGGTGGCTGTTGGGTACATGGCACGAGGGCCATCCTTGTAGGATTCTGGCTGCCCCAAGGCCACCCGTTTACCCTTGGCACTTCCAGACAGATGTCAGGCTTGTGCTCCTGTCCCCATGTCCACAGTGCACTTGGCTGTGTCCTCCGGAGGGCCATTGGCGCACCCCTCACCGAGCAGCACTGAAAGGGACCATCCCTAGACGAAGCCCAGAGCGTTAACCTTTCTCCCATTTCCAGCTGCATCGTGAGTGGCCTTGTGTAGGCAGCATAGACGAAAGCAACCCTCCTTTATGGTTCACTTTAATGCATCTTTGTGTTTACTTGGGTTTTAAAGATTTATACTGCATTGTTTTGTGGGTAAAATCAAATGCAGCACACAGTGGAGCACACCAGGATTATGAAAAGCACACAGCTCGGTGCCAGCCCAGGGGCCCTGGGGGGAGGCTTTCTCTACTGCCTCAGAGTCTCTGAACCTCAGAGAGCCCAGGTGCACCCCCTCCTGTGGCTGGGACCCCTGAGCTTGGATCGTGGGCTGGATTCCTTTGCCGTGTCTTCAGCACAGCAGCTGGCTCTGTCCGGGTTAGTGTTAGAGGCTTCTCACTTCTAGGAATGGTTTTTCTTCTGGTTTCAAGGTATTTGTCTAAACTTCGCTTTTAGCATGTGATTGTTTGTATTCTCAACTACACTGTCAAACCAGACACCGACCAGGGCCATGTCTGCCAGGCCCGTCATCCATGGGGCGTGCACCGTGTGCGGGGGTCGGCACACACTCGGCGCCTCCGAGCTCCGGCCCACTGGACTGCAAGTGATGGTCCAATTCCAGGCTCCGTAAGGGTGGCTTCACCCGGCCACGCGCAGTGTGCAGGGTTGGCCCTGCAGGTAGGCGGCAGCCTCAGCCAGGGCAGCGCGGCAGGCTGCTGGTGAGGAGACCAAGAAACTTGCACTACGCACGCCTCCCCTTGCCATAACTGGCATCTGAGGAGACACACTGTCTGTGAGAAAGTAATCGTCTCCCATAGTGGCCACCGTCTCCTCAGAGCATTTCAGGTAACTGCCTCTTCCACTGAGATTGTCAGTAGGACCCATCGCCCAGCATTCAAGATAGGAAACAGTACAGAGCGCTTTCAGCTTGCCTCCAAGGTGTTTGCTTCCCTAGATCGTTTCCCAGCCAGATGTCAGCTCTGAGGCAAACGGGTTTGTTCTCTTCATTCAGCAAGCCTCCTCCCGCCTTTTATGATCAGGCTCATTGAGAGTGTTACTCTCCCCCTCCCTGTCTGATTTGTGAATTATTTGCACTTAAAAATGTCATTCATGGGAGATCATATAATATAACCTACTAGGTTCTCACATACGCCTTAAAGTAACCCCTTCCTGCCCAGTGACCTCAATTGTGGTCAGCTCTGGTTTCTCCTTGTGTCTGTATGGTGAGGGGAGGGGCAGTTGCAGACACATAGGATTTTGCTGTCCACCGTAGAGTGTGGTATTCCTTTGGGCCCTCAGACACATGCACCAAAGGCCATCACGCGTCTCTGCATTAGTGCTGAGACGTGTGTTCGCTAGCACACCCAGGCCTGTGTCTTCAGCTGACCTCTAGGTGAGCAGCCTACTCACACAATAGGCTGAGGAAGTGACCACTGCCCCAGATGCCCCAGGGTCCCTCTCCCAGCATCCTCTGAACTGAATCACTTTAGGGTGAGCGCATGTTCCATCCAGCAGCGTGTTTCCGGGTGGCAGTGAGCAGGAAGCCAACAGAGATGGTGCATGGAGGGTTTCTGTCTTCCCCAAACCCCTCCCAGCCTGCTACGAGTACCGCAGGTCCTCTGAAGTCCTTTTCGACCTAGAGGACTCCAGGTATTGTCACTGACTCCCAGAGCACATGTCGGGTGGGTGTGAGCGTTCAGGCCAGTGTGCTGACCTCTTCCCTGGAGACAAATCTGGTGCTGCCTCCTAAGCTGCTCCACTGATTTTTAAAACTGTATTCCATGGGGGAGGGGGACATTGAGTATCTTTTCTGAAGTGGCGGCATGCATGACCCTGATGGAGTGTTGGAAAGCAGGGTGTGAAAAAGCTGACTGCTATAATAAACAGGGTGTCAGTCATAAAGTGTGTTTCTGGGAATGACACCACAGAGCTCTGGATCTGGTCTGCTGTAGAGTTGCAGGACACCTTTCGTGCTCAGAGGCCACTGAATTCCCCAGTGCGGAGCCTTTGTCTGCGCCCTGTGGCTCCTGCACAGGTGAAATGTGTCCCCCATGGTGTGCGGGGTTGGAAGCTTGATGCTCACTGAGGTCATGTTGAGATGTGAGGCCACTGGGATGATTAGGCCACTGGGGGCACTGCCCTTCCAGAGGATCACCGTGCTGTCCAGTGTCGCAGTGAATCCCTTCTGTCTCCTGTCTAAGTCTCTCACACTCATTCTCTTGTGCTCCTGCATGCTACCAGCTACTGCGAGGTCCTCAGCAGATGTCCTGTTCATGTCCTTGAACCTTCAAACTGTGCTTAGTAAACCTTTTATCTCTATCAAGTTATCCAACCTCAGGTATTTTGTTATACTGGCAGAAAATGAACAGTTACACATTTTCATAGGACAGTTTCTTCTGTTCACTAATCACTGCATAAATTCCGTATGTCTCTTAGCAGTTGGAGCCTTCAAAAAAAGTAAAAGGTATGAATGAAAAAATGTAGTGCATTTAAATAAAAAATATATTACAATGGACAATACACTGCTGGGGCTGGGGAGATAGCTCGGAGGTCTAAGTACCTGTCTGACCAGCATAAGGACCCAGGTTCAATCCCTGGTACCACATGCCATGCTGGCCCCAGAACCCCAGGCACCTTGTGCCAGCCACTGAAACCACATGTGGTGGTACACGCCTATAATCCCAGCATTGGGGAGGCTGCGACAGGAGGATCACTACGAGTCCAAGCTGTGTAGTGGGATCCTGTACCAGATAGATAGATAGATAGATAGATAGATAGATAGATAGATTTTTTTAAAGAAAGAAAACACACTGCCATTAACCCCTCCGTCCCACTGAAACAGTCCTCCTCGTTTTGAACATGGCGTATCTCGACATTCCTGATGCTCTCAAGCAGTCTGGGAGCCTCCTCTGTGAGTGTCTTTAGTTACGCTGGTGTAGCTGCCTGCTGTCCAGAGTCCACTCATGCTGTTCTGACTCGTAAGGACACTCAGGAAAAGAACTTCTGGAACTGCTGCAGACAGTGGCGAGAATGCTGGGAAGTGTGTTGCAAGGTAGCTAATTTGAGGGAGGGTTGATGGCAGTGTATCTTTCACTGTATTAAATTTTTTATTTGAAATTCACCATATTTTTGATCATCCCCTGCAGCTTAACCCTAATAAAATCTTAAAATCAAATAATAGGACCACGCAGTCTCTGAGGAGCAGTGTCTACAGTTTTATTTAAGTACTATTTTGGTGATGGGGGTCTTGAATTCTATCTAGTGCAGAAGGCTGGCAGTGCCATGGTGGGGGCGTTGACAGCAGCACACACTGTTACGTGGATGGAGAGCACCTTTACCTGCGGATGTTTTAATTGACTTACCCACATCTGTGCTGTGGTTGTGGTGTTTTCTGTGGACGGCCCTCAGCAGCACGTGGCAGCTCTCTCCCAGACTTGGCTCGGCCCTGAAGGTCAGGCAATATTTCAGCCTCTGGGGAACAGTCCGACAAAGTAACGTGCACATCGCCAGCGTGGCCCGTGTGATCGCCATGCTGCTAGCGCCGACGGTGCTGTCTTGGCATAGCCGCCTCTTCATGTCTGTCTGTGACCATACAGGTGTCCAGGCTGCAGCACACAGGGACAGGGCCACTTGTGCAGGCGCACGTGCAGCCTGGGGACATCCTACCGAATGTGGCACTGAGAGTGCATTTGCCAGCTTTTGTGATTTGGAGCAATGTCTTACAGATTTTTTTTTTTTTTTAATGTATTTCCTACAGGTTCTACACTCTCCTGTTTTCAGCCTCCCAAGCGCTGGGATTACCGGCACACACCACCACACCCAATCTCAGTTGCCCTCTCTGCAAGCCGTGGGGACAGGGCTGGCATGACACGTGGGGATCAAACCCTGGCCACTGTGCTGTGCCTATGCAGGCGCTTTAGTTTGCTGAGCTGTCTGGTCTGCCCTGTTTTACACATTTTAAGGCAAAAGTAGGAAACATGTTATTCTGTTTCCCATCCTAAATTTGATTTTGGCTTTTCAGGTAAACCTTATTTGGTAGAACAAATGTTCTAAAATCATGGCAGGCTCTCTGTACTTTACCTAAATTGCCACCATTTATAACAGCAAACCATCTGTAGTGTAAAATAGTCTCAAGCTGAGTTTTGCTGTGGTTTGGATTTGCTTTATTTAGGGGCAAGGGGTTGCCCTGGTGAATTTGCTACTTGCAAAGTACTCCGTGTGCCATTTCCTGGTAATGTGTTCTCCACAAGTGATCAGAACGAGTTTCCCCCATTTTCTTGGCCATTTGGAAGCATTACGTAGCATACAATCTAATTGGTGCATTTTCCATTTTGCACAAGGGATTTTCTAATATGCATTTAATAAACAGTTACACACTGGGTTTTCTTGATCACATAGTCTGCATTCTGCTGCGGCGGCCATCATGGCTCTTTTCCAGTCCTGAGAGTTGAATGTGTTTAACAAGTTCGTGTTAGAAGCTGCAGCTCCCCCAAGTGGAGTGTGGCAAGCGAGGGCCCCTCCAGCCAGGGTAATGCTGGCCCAAGAGGTCGCCCCAGCATCCAGCCACAGAGCATCCACCGCGCGTCGGTATGTATTTTATTTCCTTCACATAAGGAGGAATTGAAGCAGACTGTGTCAACACTCGGCTGTCAGCACTGTTGTTAAGTAGTCAAGGTTGATCTCAAAAGTCAATTTTAAGATGCTGTAGTTCTTTATATCTACTTATGCAGACTTAGCGAGCATGGCTTTCAGATTTTAGGGTTGTGGTGCTGAGATCAGCTTTCTTTCTCCGTCTTGGGTTTCAAGAAGCATTTATCCTCATCTGTGAACTGATATGTTGGGGCGTAGCTCTGTGGTATCGTGCCTGCACGGCACACTCGTGCCCCTGGGTTCCACCCCTAGGATGACCTCAAAAGAGAAAAAGTAAAAAGACCCATTAGGGTCCGTGCGTTCTGGATCCCAGACAGCTGTTCCAGGCGCAGACGGCCCAGTGTCCTACTGCGGGTCCTTAGCCAGCCCTGCTGATTGGCTAGGGTGCGCCGCTGGCTAGGGTGCACCACTGGCTAGGGTGCGCTGGCAGTGCTGACTCTAGATGCAGCCTGAGTGGTATGAGAAACGCCAGTGTGGAGTGCAGTTTAGAAGTTTGCTTAGGAAACTTGGCGTCAGCCAGTTGCTAGCCTTGGAGCTTCTCAGGTTAGGCTGTAGGACTCGACTTTGCTTCAGGCTTCGGCTGTCCTTGAACCAAAGCCCTTTGGCCAGCGGGCCTTCTTCTGGGCCTCCCAAGGTTTTAATTTCTTTTCCTTTAGCCTAAAACCTGACCGGCTAACACCCAGCCTCTGCACTTGCTGCCAGCTTCCCGTTGTCCTCCCCTCTCTCCCAGCCCTGTGGGGTCTCCTCCCCGAGCCCTCCGCCCAGCAGCCAGGTGCCTGCCTGGAGCTGCTCTGCGCCTCATACTGTGATGCTGAAGAGCCTCACCTCCGCCAAATCGGACACGCGTGCATCTGCAGAGATGCCAGCCTCCGCTAGACTCTGCTGCCTGCTCACCCAGGATTCTTTAGTCCAGACAGTGTTCAAGTCCCCCATCTGTATACAGCGGTGGGGGCCCAGGGAACAAGAGCAGGTGCCTAGGGCTGCAAAACACCAGAACGTTTGTTTTGTTCTGTAAGAATGAGCCTTTGGTTAGAACCCAACCACAAAGGGAGAGGAAGTGCATGCCTTGGAAGAAGAGAAAATGTGTGCATGAAGTAGTCACTTAAGGTTTCAGCTTTTTGAAGTAAGTAGCTTACTTCGTCCTGAGCATCGTAAGCACCAGGTTAGTTACTCTCCATCGGGTGTGTGTCTTGGGCACCGTTTAGGGACCCTCAGGCCAGAACCACACCTTCCCTCTCCCGTGATCTTGCCCAGCGGCCTGTCACCTGCTTGAGCTGGCCCCTGACCTCTTGCCTTGTCAGTCACCGCCTAGCCCAAGCAGTTATCTTTTCATTAGCTTTTTCTGACCTGTGCGAGTCATAGCTCATGGTCTTGCTCCTTGCTCTTTCTTGCTTACTTATGTCCTGGGGTCAAATGCAGGCTTCTCATTGGACCTATAGCACCTGGCCAGGCTGCCGCCTCATTGCTCCAAGAACTCAGCTGCTTTTGCTCTCTGGAATTGACCAGTTTATCTCCTTCCTTACAGTTGTGTGTGTTTGCTTGTTTTGTTTTTTTTTGATACAGGCTCTTGCTATACAGTTCAGACTTGTAATGATTCTCCTGTCTCAACTTTCCCAGCACTGGGATTATAGATGTGCACACCCAGTTTTGGGGTCAGCATGGCACGGCATATGGTACTGGGGATCGAACCTGGGTCCTTGCGCTTGCCAGGCAGGCACTTAGACCCCTGGGAAGAGGGCAAGAAGCCTTGACTTTCCTGAATTATAGTCTCCCAAGCGTCGTGCCTGACTGGCCACTGTGCAGAATTAGAAGCTAACAAGCGTAGCCAGTGTGTCTCAGCGTAGAGCCTGCACTTGACGCTTGGGAAGCCTGCCCTCTCCGTAGCGCAGGAAGCAAGTTTTTCTGCTCTCCTCTGGCTTATGAGTGAAAAATTGGTTTTTCGAAGTATTCCCTGTGCATCTTCTATTGGTTTTTGGAGACTGTAATAGAGATGACAGAATTCTTCCCAAAACTTGACACAGCCTCAGCTTGGGGAGGAAGAGGCCAGGGGAAGCCAGGGAGTACGTGTTTGGCTTTCCCAGGGCTTTGAGTTGCTGGCGTGTACAGGATCCAAGCGAGTTGAGCTAGCAGTATTTTAAAAACAATGTTTAGATCACATGCTTTTAATATAAAGATGTTACGTAAAATTTGCCTCTTAAATGAGCTCTTCAAACCCCACAATGACACAGCTATAAATGGCTCAAAATTGTTGATTTTAGAAGTTTATTATGGGAGGACACCGCCATAGTGGGCTTTAGAGGCACCACAGGGGCTCATTTTGATGTGTGCCAAATTCTGAAGATGTCCTTGTTAAGAATCCATTTCTAATCAGTGCAAAGGAGCCGCTTTTAGGTGTGATAGACACTTTGGGTTTTGGTTTTTTTTTTTTAAGAGAAATCCGTTTGCATTATTAAAGATGGTGTACCTGCGGCGGTCCTGCAGCTGTTCCCTGGCTGGCCTGCAGCTCTCCAAAACATATTGAAAAGGTGCCTTGCACTAAGAGATCATTTGTTGCAGCGTATGGAGACCCTGAAGGCAGACACATGTGGGGGAAACAGTACAGACGCAGGCCCAGCAGCATCCCGAGTGTGAGCTCAGCCCCCTTCCCAGTGCCAGAGTCCCAGGTTGCGTGGGAAGAGGCGCAGAACCCACTGGCTTTGAAAATTGCCTGTGTGCTGCTGTCTGCGAACCTGGGGCTTTTTGTTTATTTGTTTTAAGTTTATGGAAAATAAGCACATATAAGTCCTACAATTCACTCTGATATCATATGATCAAAGACAAAATTACATCATCTTACAGATAATTTTTTTTCTCCTGTAATTAGCATTATTCTCATTTGTTTCTAATCAAATTGGCTTGAAATTTCAAACACAGTAAAGGAGCATGTAATTCAGGGGACCTGGGCTGTGTGAAGAAATGGATGGGAAGTGGCCCAGGAGCATGTGAGAAGGGCTGACGTCAATTCTGGGGGGCTAGGAAGGTGATGGGATGGTTGGCGGCAAGGACCTCACTACACCCTGAGACGGTGAGTTCAGGGTCTGTGTGGCCTGAAGTCAGCACTCAGGCCACCAGGCCACCTGCCACGTGGAGTGGCCTGGACTTCACGAACCTCAGGTAACCATGTGCTGCGAAGGGTGAGGATGTGCCCTGACCCCGAGCAGACACACAAACCCCGACTTCAGAGTGCGTGTCAGTCATGACGAAGTCTCTGGTCTGCAGAACAAGACATCCTTTGCCATGGGCAGCATGGCACTGCATACTGCTTGCTGGTAAATTGGCCATGAGCACGAGTATGTTTTTTTTTTGTTGTTGTTTGTTTGTTTGCAGAACCGGGGCTTGAACTCGGGCTCTTAAGCTTGCCAGGCAAGCACTTACTTACTGAGCCATCACCCCGGCCCCAAAAGAGTATGTTCCAAAGGAATAAAAAGTGTGGCACTGTAAATGCCGACAGCAAGTCGCCACCTGTGTGCTTGTCGCCACGTATTTTGCACCGTGCTTTTCTACAGCTGGCAGCACAGTGAGCCTGCTGGCGCCAGCGCCACCCAGACGATAACTCCGCATCGGACGCAGCCCTTGGGTGCTCCTGTGGTTTCAGCTTTCGTTCCTGTGGCTTGTAGCACTTCCTTGTGTGTGTCGACCCAGTCCTGCATTCCTGAGCCAAACCGAGGTGGCTGGATGCGTGTTCTCCTACACGTGCCCGTGGACTCAAGTGCCTGGTGTTTTGTTGGGGATTTGGGTCTGTCTTCATGAGGAATGTTGGTCTGTGGTTTTCTTTTTGATGTCCTCATCTGGCTTTGGCATTCAGGTAACACTGCCTTCAGGGAATGAATGGAAGCATTTCCTCGTCTTTCTTCTAGGAGTTTGCGAAGGACCACAGAAACACTCTGTGGAAAGTTTTTGATTGCTGCCATCCCGTCTTCACCGGTGCTGGGCTTAATTACAGATTCTGTTTCATCAGAGTCAGTTTTAGTTGTTTGTATCTCCGTAGGAATTTGTAGGTTATTTTCATTTGTTGGTAGAGTTCCTAGTGTTTCTTTATGGTACTTTTATTTTCTCCTGATTAGCTAGCAATTTGTAAGTTTTCTTTTTCAAGAACCAATAGAAAGAAAAAGAACCAATGGAGTTGTTTTGATTTCTGGTGTTTGTCTCACCTGTACTAATATATTTTCTCCGCTGCTTGCTGTTTAGTTTACTCTTATTTCCAGGTTCTCGGGTTGGAAGCTAGGGCAACGGCTGAAGACCTTTTTAAGTGTAGGTTATTCTCAAGTTTGCTTTTATTGCCGATTTCTAGTTTCATTCCTGGGTTCCAAGCTCAGGCATTATGTGGCTTCCACCCTTCAACTGTAGTCAGGCCTGTTTTATGGCCTTGCTCATTCTTCCTTGGGGCTCCTCCCTTGCACCCTGGGAGGGCGTGCCCCGAATATGCCCATTCGCCTTGGTTTATGATGCCAGGTGAGTCTTTGGTGTATCCCTGTATCCCCAGCCTTTCCTTGTTGTTTTGAGGCAGCGTCTCGCTAAGTTGCCCAGGCTAGCCTTCAATTTATGATCTTCTTGACTCAGCTAGGATTATAGTTTTGCACTGTGCCCAACAGTTATCCAGTATCTTTTATGTTCCAATTTCATTTTTCCTATAAGCATGCTGTATTTATAAACATCTGAGGATCTGACGTGAGGACTTAAGTTATTAAATACAATGATCTTTATGTAATCGGAATGATGTATTCAAAACTTTTATGTCTGCTGAGGTTAGAGAACTCTTAGCACCTTTTGAAAATTTTTTTCCCAGAAAATACTGCTTCATCTTCTGGATTCTATTGTTTCTGACAAGGAGTCTGTAGTCAGGCCTTGTCCATTTTGTGCAATGTCTTCTGAGTCCTGGCTAGACTGTTTTTGTCGTTCACAGATTTACAAATGATTTGTTTAGGAGTATTTATTTTTAAATTGTGCTAGAATTCTTTTAGTAATTCTGCTAGAATTTTCTTAGCTGTTCTGCTCTGTTTTTATGAGATTGTTTCTTACTCTGTCCACTCTGTTGGCCCATCTTAATGTTCATTGAACCTTTCCTCAGCTTTGTGAATTCTACTGATGCCTGTTGAAAGAATTCTCCATCTCTTGGTGGCATGTGGCACGTTGTGTTACCTCCACCCCAATACGTTATCATTTGCATAAGCCTTCTTCTCATGCGCATTACCTGCCCTTTCCAGGGCCTCCTTCAGCATCCATCACAGTGAATGTTCCTGCTTGATGCTGCTGCTTCTTAGGTCAGCTCTGAGTTGTGGTTCTGTTGTTTCTCTGCAGTGAATGGAATTTTTTTTTTGTCCATAGTTTTTGTTTGATTGCTAGT
Source organism: Tympanoctomys barrerae (assembly GCA_002564285.1). Taxonomy (NCBI): domain Eukaryota; kingdom Metazoa; phylum Chordata; class Mammalia; order Rodentia; family Octodontidae; genus Tympanoctomys; species Tympanoctomys barrerae. The sequence continues at coordinate 3,139 of NDGN011546437.1, read as the reverse complement.
CATCTTGTATAAAGAAGAGGCGATTGCTATACATAGTACCTATTTATAGAAATGGGCATGGCTTCTCTCAGGCAGCTGTGGGTGGGCTAAATTAATCTAATCAGATTGAGCTGCACATAGATTTTATTTTGTTTTGTATTTTAGGGAAGGCTATACAGGGTGTTCAGGGTCTCAGTACTAGATCGGACTCACAGTGATCCCGTTTACAGCCTCCCAGGAGCTGAGATTACAGGCACCACCATGCGCAGTCTCAGTTGCTTTCTGAGGGCGGGGGGCTGCACTGCAGGCCCAGGGATCAACCCCCAGCCCCTTTACCTGCTTGCAGGCGCTTTAATCCACTGAGCTATTTGGCTGGCCTCTGCACATAGATTTGGTAGTGAGAGTCCTTCAGCACACCATGAGCTGCAAGTTCCTGTAAATGTTTGCCATTCGGGGGTGGAGGCAAGGGTTGTGGGGAAGTTCTTCTGACCTGCCATCCGCTTTTAGCCATCCCTGCATGCGTGCATGCATCATAGCAGAGTTCCTTCTCTTGGCCTTGCCTCCATGGCTTCCTCCTTCGAGTAGCTGGTGTTGATTTTTACCTAGTTCTTGTTAGACTGGGATAGGGGTACAGAGGAATGGGGAGCAGGATAGCTCTGTGCTCTTCTGGTCCCATCTTCCTCTCGGTTCCCATTTCTGCCTCTACCTGCTACACCTCTTGGAGATTTCTCAGGATTTTCTCCCTATCCCAGTGCCTCAAGGGCTTGTGCCCATCTTCTTTGGTGTGAATGAGCCAGCAGGACTTACCTCAGTTTCCTCAGGGGCTTGAGAGGAAAGACAGATCAGGAGCCCTGCTGGGTCCCCCCCCCACACACACACACACACCACACCTGCATCTCCGAAGTGCGTGCCTGGGCTGCTCTGCCTCCCCCCAGGTCTTTTCTAGTGAGATCCTTATTGTCACCCCAGCCCCGACCAGCCTGCAGTGGACCTCTAGGGTTCTGTCCCTGGTGCTCTGGCACAGTGGAGATGGACATGTGCGCTAGCTTTCTGGGTGGTTCGTCTTTCTGTGTGTGCACTGCAGGCTCTTTAATTACCTGGCAGCCTCAGACTGGTGAGTTCAGGCAAAGTGCGTTTTATAGTTCTAGCTCATTGACCAACTTTACCTGAAGACAGCCCCTTCCTTTGGAGCTGTAGATTTTCCTCAGTGGGCCTTCATTCAGTGAACTTTTTCATGTCTTTTATATTGGAATGGTTGTCTTTATTGCTTTACACTTTGAGTATGCATGAATTAATTTTAAATCTTACTTAAATACAGCTATAAACATGTTTGGATTGGTCAATTTTTGGTTACAAATTTTGGATACTTCTTCCCGTCCCTCAGGAAATACTACTTCAAACTTATCTTGGAGAGTAGCCTTTGTAAGATCTGTGTTCCTGTAAGTTTCCCTTAAGTAGTCATGAGGCTTAAAGAAAAAACCTTGCCTTAAAATAAACTTAAGACTGAGTGAATGTTACAGATGTACATACAGTTCCTGAAAGCTTCCTTGGGGGCTAAATGAAGACCTGGTCCCTGTGGTCTGAAGGTGAAAGGCCAGCAGGATGCTGGGGGGCGGGGGGAGCCTGCAGCAGGCTGTTCCTGGCACTGCGCTGAGCTCCAGGCAGGTAGCCAGGCCGGGAGCAGCGCGCGTCTGCCTCTCACAGCTGCCGTAGGACCGCATCTCTGTTGGGCGCTGCTTTCTGGTTGAGAGGCGCACACACGTGCAGAAGGAAGACGCTAGTGACTGCCGTGTGGCGGTGTCCGCTGCTGATACACTTAAGACGCCGCTGGACAGGGTGGCGCTTGGATTTTCATTCTTAACCAGTGCTGTGGCTATCAGCTAAGACCTTCAACTGGCCTCCCTGGGGTAATCTTACACTTCCAGAGGAGGGGTGTATAATTTTGCCTCCTGTGCATCGTCCTTGTGGTGGAAGTAGAAAGTTAGCCCTGAACATGTTAGTCTAGAGTATGCCAAATGGGATAAAAATAGTTTATTTTTCCTTTCAGTAGAAATTTGATTATAACCGCTATACATGTAATCAAGGTCTTCTTTTAATATTGGGATTTGAAGTTAATGACCATGCAACTGGTAATAAAATAGGGGAATTAGACTGCAGTTGATTAGTTACCTTACTTAAAAAGCGAAAGCTGTAAATATGATTGAAGGAGTCAAGATAAACATTATGAAGAAAAGCATCAAAAAAATTCAGTCCCATGACAAATAAAATGGAAGCACTTGTGGGGTGGGGATACAGCCCAGTGGTGCAGCACTTGCCTGGCAAGCGCAAGGTCCTGAGTTCAGTTCCCTGAACCAAAAAAAAAAGCACTTGTACAGGAAATAAAAGTATTGTAGATATGACCTGTAATAAGATGCCCCCGCTCCCCGTGGAGACATCATGCTTTGTTTTTTTTTTTTTTTTTCTTTTCGTGATGCCAGCATGGGAACCCAGGGACCTGCACGCGCTGCGTGGGCACTGTGTCCCTGGACTCCTGCCTGTGTGAGTCCGCATTTCCATGCCCGTTTCTCTCGTCATTGCTTGCTTATTCTCCACTATAAAGGGGGAAGGTGAATTTGATGATTTTCTGTTCCTTTCTTGGCACTTGAGGGAGATGCTGCAATGTGCCATGCAGTTGCTTCTCTCCAGTGTTTGCCGTATTTGCAAACTATAGATGAGGGAATAAAACAATTTAATATTTGTGTCTGTAATTGAAGACCCATCTCACTAAAATAAAGTTTTCCCTTAATTTTTTAAAAGGATACTGTTGCCTCTTAAGGATTTCCATTTTCTTGACTTTGCCTCTAAAACGTTGGTTATTGCCCATATCCTTGTAGCTGCTTTATTGCCTCTGTGCTTTGAAGAACCGAGGAAAGGTGGGCATTTAGGCTCCCAGGGCTGTGCAAAGCCCTGTTGCTTTTCTGGGTTTAGGAGTCCAAATCCCCTTAGGGATTAGTACTCTCTGAAGGGCTCAGCATACCTCAGAGTAAAGATGAAAGCTACCAGGAGGCTTTGCACACGTGATAATCTGCACAGTGTGGCCTTCCCACTGCAGCCCTTAAAGGACACTTGGTCCTCTGGGTTGTACCCTGAACTTGCGTAGCTCGTAGTGATACTGCCGGGG
>NDGN011546436.1:0-10366 GCA_002564285.1 Tympanoctomys barrerae | reverse complement strand
CTTCTTCTTCTTCTTCTTCTTCTCTTCCTCCTCCTCCTCCTCCTCCTCCTCCTCCTCCTCCTTTATCTTCGTCTTCATCTTCTTCTTCTTTTTCTGTATTTAGTGTTGGGTTTCACTACGCAGCTCAGACTCGTAAGGATCCTCCTGTTTCAGCCTCCCCGGAACTGGGATCACAGGCGTGCACCACCATACCCTGACTCATTACGGGCTCAGTGTGCCTGGGGATGGGGCAGCTATGTCATGTAGTGCCCGGGATCGGATCTGGGTCCCTGTGCTTGCCTAAGCAGCCGCTTACTCTGCTGAGCTAACTTGCCCTCCCAGATTCTTTTCTGGAGTTTATAAAATGCCAAAAGAGTCCCTAGGAGATCAAGAACATAAGAAAGATGTAATAGAGCGGACAAAACCCTGCACTTCAGAGTGAGCTTGGTGATTTGAGAGCACACTTGGGAAGGGAAGGTGGCTCTCAGAGGTAAACCACCAGCTTTGTATTTTTACCCTCGGTCTAGTTTGTGCGTGGCTTTGTGAATTCATGTTTAGCTCACCAGAACCCTAACTATGCTGGGTGAAATAACGTTACTGCGATATGTAAAGCTATATCTGCTTTTTCTTATTGTTAGCAATCATCGGTCCTATGTTTTTTTTTTTTAAAAGCCAGTTTGTAGGGTACATGGCTGGTAAGAGACGGGGTGATCTGGGTGAGGGCTGAATTGCCAATCTCCATATTGAGGAGAGCTTGCTTTCAGAATTCTGTAGTCCAAGGGATACTTAAAGCAACATATTGTTTCTATTTAACACTCTATATTTACCAAATTGTCTTTTAGATAAATTTAGCTCACTTAAAATTCTAAAGCAATGGTAACTAAAAGGTTAACAAAATAATAATGTAGGCAAATTGGAGGTATGGCCGGGAGCATGACCACGGTGCGCACTGACTTAATTAAAAGAGCTCACAAAATTCTGGTGACTTCAAATGACTTTAAAATTGTGCTGGATATTACTTTCTGAAAACTATCATTTATGAAGCTCCTTTTTGCAGAAAACCAATCTTTCCTTTAAAGGACCCCAATGTACCATATTAAACATACAATTTGCAAGCATGACAGTGCATTGGCCATTGGCCTTAGTTCCTCTTTGTTTTGCTTTTGCAGATTACATAAGCATAAACTAGAAGAAGCCAAACAAATACATCATAGATGTTACTAGGAATTAAAATATTAGCAATGTCTATAGCTATTGAATTCCCTACAGTGTCCCTGCTAAATGATTTGGGGCAGTAGATTTTTTCCTAGGTTTTTATTAAATTTCAGTTGTTCAACATGAGGACAGTTGCTTCTGTGATAGATATAGTTGGAAATGAGGAACTCGTAAACCACATAGGTGTTGTCCTTCTGGCTAGCTTAGCTTGCAACTTTTAAATGAATTTCAGAACTTCTCACATAAAAGTAAATGTTTTTTCCATATTTATAAATACACATATTTAATCATTTTTTTTTTGCCTTGAATAGAAATTGTTAACATTTTTTCTTTTTTGGTACCAGAGATCGAGCTCAGAACCTTGTGCTTTCCAGGCAGGTGCTTGTGCCACTGAGCTATCTCCCCAGCCGAAAATGTTAAAATTTTACATGAAATGACTCTCATGTGTATTTCCAAATGCCACCTAAAGCACACTCTTCTAGAATTGATCATTTCCAGTGTCCTTTATGTCATGGTGACATGGTGTGTAGAAGTCATTCTCTACTTACTGCCATCCTTTCAGGTACATCCTGCATGGCTCTATACGTTCAGTGACCGTGTGGCTCACCTGTTACAGAACTGGCACTTGAAGAGACAGTAGAATGAATGAGACTCGTTCGAGCCTAAGACTCTCACAAGCTAATACCCAAGAGAATTATGCAGAGCAGTATGCTGGAGTATGTTCGAGGCCTTAATTAGGATGTCCAGGGATCACTAAGAGGAAAGAAGAGTTTTCTCCATGGACATTTTGTACGGATGATTTGGTTCGAGGGAAGGGAGTTTTCCTAAAGGAAAATTATGCGTGCAAGAATCCGAGTGACTCCGACAGCTACATTGCAGGCTGCCGGGTAATTCTATGATGAATGCTGAACCCTTTAACGGTACTGTACAATATCGCGGAGGCCACGCTTGGCACAGCCTCACCAGTGGAGCCATGTCTCCGCTAGGGGCTGTTTCCTCAGTGCATAGGAGAATTGACACTCTCCTTTTGCACCCATTGACATATGCTTGCTCCTTGTACTCCCACAACACTTTGGCATGGTACATGTTACATATTTTCCCTTCCCTGTTACAAAGTATTAGGTTCCCAGGGGATAGAGACAAGGTTGGAGTCATTCTACAGTCTTCTGTGGTTGCATGATCATTCCTGCGTACCTACTAAAATTTCCTTAACTGAAAGAAAATTTCCAAGAGCCATCTGTGTCTCAAGTAGATTTTTATTATCAATAGGATAATTATTGCTTTTAACTTTTTAACTTTTTATTTATTTATTTTCATACAGCATCTCACTACACAGCTCGGACTTGTAGTGATCCTCCCTTCTCAGCCTCCCCAGCACTGGCATTACAGGCATGCACCACCACGCCTAGTTTCAGTGGCCAGCTCAGTGCGCCCGGGGTTCTGGGGCCAGCACAGCGTGGAGTACCGGGGATCGAACCCAGGTCCTTGTACTTGCCAGGCCGGCACTTAGACCACTGAGCTATCTTTCCAGCCCAATAGAATAATTATTGCTATGCCCCAATGTTTTAAAATATTCAATGTATTTTACATATTAACATCCAGTTGCCACAAAATGCTTAAGTTTCCCTTAAATACATGTGCCTTCTTCAGTTTTTGCTGTTTAGTTATTAAATTCTCCAGTACTGTAATAGGCTCTGTCTACTTCTTTGATCTTCTCTCCATCAGTAAAGCTTGAGTCTCGCATGATTAGAGCTCAGAGATGATAATTGCATTTCAACACATTTTGCATTGAATAGCGTTTGTGCTATTACGACAACCTAAGCTGTGTGCTCCTAGAAGAAAAAAAAAAAAAAGAATTTAGCAAACACAAGAGGAAAATCGAAACAAAAGGTTGGAGGAAAAAAAGAACATTAATTCCTGTTTTACTTGTGGAGAAAGGTATTTCGTTTGCATTTGTATATTTTTATAAGTATACAAACTATCCTGAAGAAAAACAATCAAGCTGTGACTTTTCTACATCTACTCTTTAAAGAATAAAAATGATCTAAGCTTAGAAAAAGGCAGAGCAATGAGTTTCTCTGGCAGAGGTGGATAGTAGTGGTGGATTTCAGAGTCTTTATATTTGTGAATTTGAAAAATGTATAAAACGAAAGTTATAGCTGCTTCGCAATAGAGCAAAGAGCACGTGAAGTAGCATCCTGAGGCAGGCGCGTTGCCCTGGAAACACTTCCTTTGTAAACTGTGAAATCAAGAAGCCCAGTGTGCAGTAGAGGCAGCCCTAAATCTGAAGATTAGCAGCATGCAAAGAAGCGCGGCATAGATTTACCCACAAGCCCATCAATTTCCCGGCTGACATCTGTGCAAGGTTTACATAATGCAGGGGAGTCTGACAAAGATGGGCTGATGTCATGACACCAGGGACAATTATGAGGAAGTGAGGGCGAAGCTCACCTGTGAGGAGGGTGGTTGTGAAGGCCTGGCTGGGAAGTCCTGGGATTTGCCCCAGGGGACAGGAGCATGGGCAGCGCAGTTGGCCTCCAACTTGCCACATACTTAAGTTATTTCTGCAGATAGGAATGCAGATATAGAAGACATCAGGAAGAAAGATGAAAGTTATACAAAAAGGGCCCTTAAAATCGCTTCTGTTGGATTTGTTTGCTGCGTGTTGTCTGGTTTGAGCAATTCAATTATTCCTGCATCATAAAATAATTACTAAGGGAGAGCCACTCGCCAAAATTTAAGTTGGTTTCCATGGTATGACACAGACTTGATGAGTGGATGTGGAAGAGAACAAATTTTCAGGTTAGTTGAGAAAGCAGAAAAATGTTAACTCTGATCTTCTGTACAATGTCAATCATCTTGAAAGAAGTTATTCAGATTGAACAATTTTTTGGTTGTTTTGTTAGCTTGATATTCTTCGTCAGTGATGGTTTCTGCTCATTTTTTTAGTTTTATTTAGATGGGCCCCTCACTGAGATTTTGTTCAGTTTCTCTATTTAGGAAAAGTACAAATGAAAGGAACACAAATACCATGCTGATGTGGTCCAGTTTCTTTCTCCGCACTATAGAAATTTGGGGCTGGAGAATTTACAGTGTGGGCTATCCTGTGTTTTGTAATATGTTTCACAACATCCCTTAGCTCTACCAAATATCTGTTAGTACAAAAATGTCCCAAGGCATTACCACATATCCATTTGGCCAAAATACCTCCTGGATGAAAGCCACTGATTTAGATCACATAATTAGGAATGATAAAAATCACTGGGAATTTATAGAGAAATATAAAATATAGTTATTATAGCTTTTAAAAAGCAAAATAAAAAAATCTATAAGTTATTTCTTGTCATCAGTATATATTCAATCCAATTTCTAGATTTGAAAAATTTTTATAAATACTTAGAAGTATCCTTAAAATTCTTGCTGTGCCTGCACTGTCTGATAGTGGTAAACATTTCCACGGAATTGCATTCATCTCAGCAACACGATGACTATCATGTCACTGCACATCCAGTTTCAGAAATGAGAGGGAGAGATTCACAGCCCCAAACTGTAGTGCTTAAGATCACCCAACCCCACGTCACATAAACGGCAACCTCGGGTTCTCACGTCATTATTCTTGCAAATATTCAATAACCTAGGATGATTTTCAATGGCAAGAAATTAATGAAAGTCTTTGATCAATTAGAATATTCACTCAAAATTTTTCAATTAGATATTATTCTACTATTAGAACCAAGCTCCACTTTGTCCTTGTCTTAAAGCAAACAAATGCTAGCTCTCTTTTCCTTATTGTGCTCAAACTTTGATAACAAAACACAGTGTATAAAGTGGCTTCCAAACACCGTTCTGGAAAGAGAAAATCTGGGCTACAAGTACCAGCCTGGCTGAGGAGGGCCCGTTTCCTGATTCACTCTCTGCTGGGCTATATCTCTCTGTCTTAGCATGGCCTAAGGGCTTAGGCTGTTCTTTGGGACTTCTCTTAAAAGGGCACTAATCTCATTCAAAAGGGCTCCACTCTCATGATGTAATCATCTTTCAAAGTCAACATATCCAAAAGCCATATGGCAACTTATGAAATAGCTGGGGACACACATACTGAGACTAAAACACCATGGATGGCGAGAATATTTTGGAAGGCTAAGCACTAGCCGGTGATGTGATATTTAATCCTTGCAATATCATTGTGTAAGCCTAGAATAAGGCTCTCCTTCCAAATAGCTCTTTTTTCAAATATCATTCGTAGGGCTCTTTCATTCAACAGTATTAGTAATATTGTCAATTTGTCCATACAGCCCAAGAGAAGAACAACTATTGATTATTTGTCTGATTATAGCAAAGTCCTATTTATTCGCCTAATGAGGAGCAATAAATCATTCATTCCTCAATGATTTATTGACTACTTCTTACTATGTACAAGGCATTATTCTAGTCATTGAGGATATGGTGAGAAACCAGAACGACAAGCCATCTGCTGTCCTGGAGTTTACATTGTAATGCAGGAAATAGAAACTAGACATCAAACCAGTAGAATTTCCCAGGTTTAGGAAATACTCAGAACAAATGTAAAGAAGAGAGATGAATTAGCGTGTGTATCATATAACAGGCAGTAATGAAAGGTCTTTGGAAGTGACTTTAACTAACCTTGATTGAGGCATGCAGAACTGAAGGTGCGACACGCTGTCCTCTTCTCCATAGGAGGTCCTCATAACAAGGCCAGAACCCCAATCAGCAGTGAGTTTTTATCTTGAGTGTCATGTGGAGCCACTAGAGGGTTTTGAGCGAGGGCAAGTATTTGTGCTTGTATTAAACAAAGATATATTGGAGCCAGATTTTGGAGGCTTTATCTTATCAATTTTCACTCAAGGATAGATTAGGAAGCTGAAGTTTGAGATCTGTAAAGTGGCGGTGATCTGGGAAACCTTGAGTCTTTCCTCTTCCAGATGTTTGCTAGGTGTTGTCCTGTCGGACTGGAGCCGCAGCCGGAGTGGTGTTTACTCACACGGGTGGCTGAGCCAAACTCGGCACAGTCTCCTGGACAAACTGTTTCTGGGAACAGTGAGTAAGATGGCGCAAGACCCGTGCGAGACCGGCAGTGTCTGTAGTCTCCGTCGTCGAACATTAAGCCAATGAGCCACAAAGCCGGGGATCTCGTGGGCTCCTAAGCTTAGCGACAGCTGCAGGGGCTCCTCCGGGCTGCATGCAAACCCCTCCATCAAGTTCCAGTGGAAGCTCAAGAAAGCAAGATTCTGGTCTAAAGTTCAGTGATTTGAAGCATGGAAAGAATGCTAGAAGACTTCAAAGAATGGGATCTGAAAACTGGCCTGCTGTACACTTTCTGGTACCAATAATACCACTTTATGCTGTTGAATTTATTTACTTGTCTTTGAGCTGTTCTGAAATCTTGTGATTGAGAACAGTACAGAGGGTTCTAGGAACATAATTACAATGATGACCGCATCCTTAGATTCAGAATGGCACACAGAGTAGAAAGTGGCTTTACCATAAAGATTGCTTGTTGACACATAGATTAAGGACATTGTGTCATTTCATCTTCACGGCGCTGTGGTGGACGGTGCCCAGGAAGGCCCGGGGTAGGCTCCCTGATGTGGGCGCATGTTTGTGCGGGGGATGGGAGACATTGTCAGGACTCCTGCAAAGAGAGGCTATGAGAGCCTCAGCCGGAAGTTGCTTAGATCACAGTTCCTTGGCAGGTTTCTGTTTCCTCTTATTGGCATCAGGATGCCATTTCAAAATATGAGTTGTGATTGTGAAGTCATGCCAAGTACCTCTCCTTCTATCCTGTACGAATAGACCTTATTCTGTTTTTTAGCTAGTAGAGAATTAATTTAACAATACAACCAAGCAGTCTTTTTGTCCCTCCCCCCCCCAAAAAAAAACATGTCTGAGATGGAGGTTATGAAATAGATTAAATTTATGTTCAATAAATGATAGAAGTGATTACAAAATAAGGTAGATAGAATGGAGTATGAATGAATATTCTAACCAAATGTCATTCCATCTGTGAGATATGTCCATCCAATGTCTTTGAAAGGTAGAGTTAACTTATTCGGACCAAAAGTCAAATATTAACATCTTCACATTTCAATATCATGTATTGTTTTGAGGGTTTATGATAGGACTGGACAAAAGATGCTAATGATGCTTTAGGATGATATGTTTTAGATATGCTAGGAAAAAAACCTGAGAATATTAAAATATCTTTGAGAGTAACATAATATCATAGAAAAGTATTATTTTTCATGAAATTTACTATCCTAAAAGAGAAGGCATTGCTAAATTTAAATGTAACCTCTGTAAAATGATTAGCGTAGACTTTGGCGGGGTCGGGAATGGGATTATCCTTTCAAATGTCTAGAAAGGCAATAAATTGCTTCTCTAGTAATAGTATTATTGTTTCTTACTAAAATTTCCATATGTGTCCCCCAAGCAATATTAAAATAAAAATGCCCCAGAACAAATTCAATAGTTAAAAGTTACTTATTTTCATTCCAGGTTTGTTATGTACCTTTAAAAAAAAAATCACTTATTTGTTCTAATGCATGAGCAGCACTTTTATTCAAGAAAAATTATTAATCTGTTTTATAATCACGTATCTAATATAGCCACTAAGGAAGCATTATTATTCCTGTCTTCTGGTATTACACAGAACAAATACATCTCCACAGAAGAGAGTGTGCTTGTGCTTGTGTGTTTAAACTGTGCAGCAAGACACAGTGACTTACAATCTATGTGAGGAAGCTGTTTCTTTAAGGATCCACAGGGAATCTGTGAGTGAACAATCACAGGGACCACCCTGGAGAGCCAGGAGAGCATTTTGCCCAGCTGTCCTGGAAGGGCCTCCTGGCTTGGCACGCGCTCTCCCGGGAAAGCTCCCCTCAGAGTCTGTCCACTTACAAGAAAACAGCTCTGGCTCTACGCAGTGGCTTTTGCAACAGGCACAAATCATCCAGGCCTTTAAGCAACCTACGCTTAGGTCCTTCGATTTCCCATCTCCAGAGCCACTTGTGCCTTTGATCCTGAAGCCTGGCTATGCCACAGGTTTCCCAGAACCACCCTACTGATAAGTAACAGAATGCAGTCGTCACTCCAGGTCTCAGTTGTAAAGAAAATGACTGTCATTGTGGATAAGTGTTCTGGTGATGAAGCGCAAAAGCCATCTCTGTTTTATTCCTCCTGGTTATTTTTCTCCAAAACAGAAATGGTGTGCCAGCCCCGCCCCTGGGGCACGCTCAGACAGCGATAGAGACTGGGCCTGGTGGTCACACACCTGAAAAACAGGAGAATCACTCCAAGTCTGGTCTGTGTAGTGAGACCCTGTAGACTTTGTACTGTACAAAAAAAAAAAAAAAAAAAAAAAGACAAAAACCAGAAATGTCTACCTTTTCCCAAGAATAGAAAATAAAGATTTTGGTAAAATAATATTAAAAAAAAACCCCAGAATTCCATTATCCAAAACTAGCCATATATTGTTGCATATAATCCTTTTACCCCTTTTTCTATATGAATACATTTTGTACATAAACTTAAAAATCTTTGATGATAGTAGAATATTAATTTTGTTTATCACTTTTAAAAGATTAGAGATACTATTTTTTATTTTTATTTAATTCATTTATCTGCGACAGAGTCTCACCTTGCAGCCCAGGCTGGCCTCGCACCTTCCACCATGCATGGCAAGGTTGTTGCTATTATATTTTAAAATATCAATAAAATTAGATTTGCATGAATAGTTAAAACAACTAGCGTATTTTTGACAAGAAATTGGCACCATTCATTTAAGAAAATTTTTTCCTTGGTTATGGCACTTAGTTGGTTGTTTTTTATGTTATTATAAAAAAGTCTTGGAATAAATATATTAAAACATATATTCTTCCATCTGTCTGATTAATCCTTAGGATTAAGTCCTAGAAGCAAGACTACTTGGTCTAAAAAAGAGCGATTTTAATAGTTTTGGTACATGTGGCACACTGTACTCAAGAGAGGACGCACCAGTTTATCCTTCTATCAGTGCTGCATGAGTGTGGGAGGCTTTCCCACCAGCTTTCACCACACATTTATTTCTGCTGGCTTCTGATAATATAAATTCTTTTGACTTGGGGTAGATTTTAGGAGGAAGAAAAAAACTCACAGAAACTGATATTTTGCTGTGGCCCTTCATGAATCATAAATGTAAACCTTTCTTCCTGCCCTTGCCTTTGTGGGGAGCAGGAAGTGCCTGGGGCCCTGTGCAGCTTGCTAATGTCACAAGGCAAAGACAGCTTAAGAAAGGCTGCAGTGGGGTTTGATGTGGATCCAGGAGGAAGTAGAGGAGTCCCATGGAGCTTCTGAAACTCAGCATGAGAAAATAATCCCCCAGCTGCCAAGTGGGTTTCAATAACGGAGCCCTGTGAGAGGGGAGGGGCCACTCAGGATGGCTCTGCCACTACGCAGAGGACTGTGGGTAGGGGCTCTCTGATACCCTCCCGACAAAGGCTCCAAGAAACAGGAACTGGATTCTGTGGTCACTGCTCTAGGGGGAAAAATACATGAATTTAAAAGGCTGAATATTAAAAAGAAAAGCAAAAATGTATTACACTGTTTATAGACATATATTTCTAATATAATGAAAAAAAGCTGGGAGCTATTAGGAGAAGGAAGCTTTTAGCTGAAACCTTTTCATCCTTCGTTGATAATCCTGATTAATAAACATTGTATAATCAACTTCCCGGAGCAGGCTAATGATTTTAATATTTCAACTTTGCTGCAGTAAGCTCCATCATTTTAAATACTCGCTAATACCACATTCCAGTTAAAAATAGGCTTGTCAAAGGAAATTGCTTTTACATTCTGTTTCTTCTTTGCAGACATGAATTTATAGAACATCCCTTCTTATTTTTTATCCTGGTTAAGCTAGCCTGTTCTAATTGGGTCTGATGCAAAGAAGGATGAGACAGGGGAGGGCACAGAGAGGGGGAGGAAATGATACACGTTTTCCCAGGTTTACCTCAGTGGTCCCTAGCTTTCCGGGGTGGTGGAGACTCCAAGTATCTCTCAGCACTCATGTCTGCCCAGGATTCATGAAGAAAGAAATCCTGTTGGAGTTTCTTAGTTTTATGTCAGATGACAGACAGACAGACAGACAGACAGACAGACAGACAGACAGACAGACAGA